>VZRX01003254.1:4387-22333 GCA_013398075.1 Notiomystis cincta | reverse complement strand
TATTATATATTATATATATATTATATAACATATATAATTCAAAATTTATAGAATATCAGAATATATGGCAGAAGACAGCATTAAATATTGTTGTTTCACTGTGGGTCTGAGGTCCATTGTCTCAGCTGTTGTAGCCACACAGAATCATTGACTCTCTTATCTTGGACAACTGCTTAAAGCATTCATTCTCTTCTGTCATATGTGAGTCCTGTTTTGATGTTTAAATTTGATTTTCAAACAGCTCAGGTAGTCAGGAATAAAGGTTTAAATAAAAATAAACTGGAGCACAAGCAAGTTACTCTAAAAATCTGTCCTGAGTTGCAACTGGGTTATTTTCTGGAGCAGGTCAGAGTTTGAAGCCTCATCCAAAGGGCACTGAAATCAAGGATATTTTTGCTCATGAGTCCAGGGTAGCTTTGATCAGGTCCTGTGGATTTATAGTGCTCTAATTACAAATTCTCCAGAAATTATTTAGAGGCAATTCTTCAGTATTACTGTGCCCAAAAAGATGAGCAAGTGGAGGGCAGAGACTGCCAGTCTCTCTTCTGTTCTGGTGAACAGATAAACAGGGTGGGAGCAGCCCTGGACTGGATTTGCCAGGCTGTGGGAGCACCAGGCTTCACCTGATTTTTGAACATGATTTATCTCTTGCCCTTTTGCTCTTGGCTGGTACCTGTGGGGAGGATATCCACTGATATCCACTGAGCTGAAGGACTGGTTTGCACTTTGGGGGGACATTTCAGCTGTCACCATTGAGGAGCAGAGTGTAGCCCAGGGTAGGAAGAACAAGATAACATCTTCTGGCTCAAAGTGAGAAAACCATCCTGAGATGGCCTCTGTGTAAATCAGAACTTCCTGTGCCCAGAAGGAAACCCCAATCTCTGGTGCTCACAGACATATTTTGCCATGAAATGCATTACAGAATCTCAAGACAAGTGTGCCATGTCTTACCTGAGGTCCCACGTGGTGTCTGTGATCCTTTTACTTCTCTTTTCTCCTTTTCTTGTTCCCTCCCTGCTGTTTAGTGAAAGCCCCACTCTGGCTGGCCCTGGCTTCCTGAAGAGCATTTGCAGATCCACTCAGAGTGAACAAGGTGGGTTGACCCCTCTGAAAATCAGCCTCTGATTCCTGTTCAAACATTACTGTCAAATTTAAGCTTACTTGTAAAAACTTTGAAAAAGCCAGTTAATTAATTCAATTAAGAAATCAAATTACCAGAAATTAAGAACTTGTTTCATTAATCTGGGGCCGCTTTATCTAAAAGCCCTATGACAAAAGCACAATAAACCAATTGTTTTCTTCCAGAGTATTTATCTTTTAACACTCATTTTCTTAGGAGAGAGATTCTCAAGATTACCATTTCCAACAAAGGAACTTGTTTGTGGTATAACAATAATGATGACTCTCAAAGGTACATTAATTTTTTAAGCATAGATGTTGAAAAATATGCTGTACAGGAGGTAAATTAGTAGAGAATCATGAGCTTGACTTGTTAGTTTTATCTTCTCCTAGAGATAGCCAAATGTCAGGAATTGCATGTTCAGGGAATTTGTTCATCTTCCTAAATGAGTTTTCATCCAAATAAGAACAAAAGCATTTTCACCTAAATTTCTATGAAATGGCAATTTGCAGAAGATGATAGTTTGGAAAACACCAGCATATGGTGCTTTGAAATGGTTTCCACATTTACTGAGTGCAAGAGAGAATTCAGAGGGAGAAACTGAGCTTAACAAGTGAGCTGCATTTAATCAACCAGGTGTTGCTGTGCTTCCCGAAGCTGTTCTTACTTAAACAAAAGAAAAAACTGTCCTGTGGATGTAATCTGACACCGGGATAAGTTTCCCGAGGAGCTGCAGAGTCCCCTTCCTTTGGATGAGCTCCGGAGGTGCCCAGGTACAGCCCTGGGTATCTCATCTGCTGTGCCTGGCCCTGCTGGCAGTGAGAACACCCTCTCTTCTAGACAAATCCAGGTGCACGCTCTGCTTCTCACTTGCTTTTTGTCTGGTGAACGTGGAGATTTGACCATGAAAAGTCTTCCCCTCCACTGGTGAAAATGTCCCATAAATGCAGATCCATGCATTGTATATATTCTATATATACATATATGTATATATTCTAGAACATGAGTCCCTGTAGAGTCAAAGCAGGTTTATTTGGCTAGATAGGAGACTCCTGAAACTTCCCTTTTTATTTTAAATTATCTGCATTCCAGTGTGCGTGGCAATGTTCAGTTGCTGCCATGAGTCTGCACTCTTTTCATCATCTTTTACATCATGTTACCTCTTTTCCTATTTTACATTATTATATGTCTTCTCTGTTGCCAGGTTGAGGTATTTTAATCTTTCATGCATGCCTCTTGTACTGCACATGCTATTTGCTCTGATTTTACCCTGATTTTTAATTTCATTTGTTCTGGCATTGGTCTTACACAGCTCGAACTGTGGGATTCTGTGCAAGTACTGCTAATTTACCCTGCCATGCAGGAGAGCAGATTGATCTCTGGTTGCTGTGGGCCTTCTGTTAGTGGCACTTCTGCTACTCATTCTATAGCTTCTTTTAAAAAAATCCTCTTTTTGGCCTCTGTGTAGTGACTTTTTTCTGTGCTCAGTGGAACAAATCCTCTTTTGTCTCTCTTTTTTTTTTTCCCTTACATTTTCATTAAGTATCTTATAAAGATATCACTCTATTACTCTAAATTAAATTCAGTATATAACATCAAATGTTAATTGTTTACTCTTCAAGCTGTGCTTCTTCTTTGAAATCCAGGATGCTGAGGATGGGAGCTATCCTGGATATATCCCCAGCAATTTTCACATCAGTGATTAGGGGATTAGCTGCAAACCACAAGCACATGCCTCAAGCCAAAACAGAGCAGGGTGGATCCTGTTATCCCACAAGTAGCACTGGGCCATTGCTTTGTTCAGAGGAGAAATGATTATGGAGCAGACAGTAAAAAACCAGTCTTCTGTTGGGGTTTTTTGCAGATTCACAAACACCTTTCCAAATTACAGCGAATTCTTTCACGGTGCTCTGTGCTTTTTAGAGCTCAAAGTACCTGGCAGTCAATGTTTCAGAATCTGTGCACCTCTTTCAGCATTCAGGGATACCTGCACAGCTCTTCAGGATGCAGCAGTGGTTTTTTATTTACCCTTCCTGCTCTTCCTCGGCTGCTGAGTGAGCTGGGATGTGCTGTTCAGTGCAGTGGCTGTGGCCACTGTTCCACATCTCCATCCCACGTGGAAAACAGCACCTGGAATTTGGAGATATCTGTGGCTGAAAAAAAAAACCAGCAAAAAGCCAAAAGGACCCCCCAAAAAATTAAAGAAGAAAGCTCATGAGGTTTTACTGCCAAAGGACACGGGTGCCATGGAAATTGGTACATTTTATCCCTACTTCCTACTTGTAAGAGAAATAGAAAATAATCTAAAAGAGGGAAGGAGAGTGAAGGGAGCTGGGACAGGGAGGGGAGGAGATCATGGGTCCATCCAGCTGCCAGGGTGCCCAGGGCCCTGTGAGCACCACTCACATTTTGGGGGGATATCTTCTCATGGATGGGTGTTCCCCACCCTGGGATGAGGCTTTTCACCCTGGTGCAAATGACTTTGTGTCTGCACTTGGTCCTGGCTCTTTCTGGGAATGGGCTGGGTGGCTTTGAGGGGTTTTTGGTGGCCTCCATCCCTCTCTATTTGTCTTGCCCACTCCTTGACACCACCCCTGCTCTTGCACTGTCCTGGACAGGAGAACTGGCTCCAGAAAGGTGCTTCCCTGCCCTTCCAGTGCCCCATCTTTCCAGGCACTTCCAGCTCTAATTTTAACATTAACCCCTCACTGCCCAGGCTTTCACAGGCGTGCTCCAAACAGCTGCATTAAACTATTTGTTCAAACTAAGAGAGTTACAAAATAAAAGCCAGAGCTCTTAAAAGGGAAGAAAAATCCATGCAGCCTCAGTTCATACCTTCTAACAGAACAGAGTAAATAGGTTACAGGCTCTTGCCTCCACATGGCACCAGGGAGGGCATGGCTGTGAGTGAATTTTGAAGTTCCCAATCTCCAGGTGTGCTGCAATGCACAGGTAGTAACTATTACAATACTTAGATTAAAAAAAAAAAAATTAAAAAGAGGGTTTTTAAAATCCTGACCTAAGAATCACTTAATCTGTTTATGCTTAATGTTTTAAGTTCAGATGGTTACGTTTCCATGAGAAAGTTCTGACCTGGAAAATAACTCCCAGCAGAGTCTTTGCAGTCTGCAGAGGCAAGGAATGGCAGCTCCTCACTGTTGCCATATGGTTCCTTTTGAGCCTTGGCTGGTCAAAATTAAAAATAGACAAGTTTTTAGTTCCTTGACACCTCAAGTACCATTGAAAATCCCCAGGCCACAAGTAGGGAGAAGAATGGAATTTAGCCACATAGAGGGAGAAGAATAGAATGTAAGTTTAGATCAAAATACCACAGGGAAGACAAGGAATGGCAATTACAGTCTGTGAGGGCTGCCTAGCAGGAGGAATTTGGGTAATTGTTACAAGACTGAGCAAACAATCCTCTCTCTGTTGCATTTTCAGATTTTTTTTTTCTGTTTCAGTCCATGCTGCTCCTTTGTAATTTCCCAACCTTTCACATGGAAGCAGCAACAGGACCAGGTCAGTAGTAGAGAGAACCATAATTTTCAATTACATCTAAACTAACTGAGCCTGCTGAGGACAAGCCCGAACCCACTGGACAGCAGAGATTAGCAGAGTCAGTTTGAAAAATGTGACTCTTTGAGCAGGGGAGTGTTTGGGGATTTCTGGGAAGCCTCTCTGTTTGTGTAGCTGCACTGAGCACTCCCCAGCGAGGAGAGGATTTTCTGAACCCAAAATGCACAGGATTGATGAACCCTTGCCTGAGCAGGGGCTGCAAAACAAACCCTTCACAGTGGTGAACAATCACCTCTGGTTTGCACCTCAGAGCAGCCCTGCAGCTCCTCGGGGAGAGTTGCAACTCTTCCCTGGCTGGCCTCTGGGTATTCCAGCTGTTAGGGGGGATAATCTTTCCTGGAGCTGACATTTATAACATTTTCAGGCACTTTGGGTGGTAGAGACAAGGAATCCACTCACAGGGACTCCCCAGCCCCGCAGCCTTCACCTGAGCCCCCTCACACATGGCCAGATGGAGCTTTGGTGATGCTCCTTGGGAGAAATTCCCTGTCCTGCTATCCAGCTGCACGTGCCAGCCCTGGAACTGATGGCAGGGGCTTGTGGCTGGAAGATCAACTGGAATTACAGTGCAATATATAGTGGAATCCTAACTGTATAAATTGTAACTTTTCAGAACTGTCAGCTTCAGTCAGTAATGTTACTGTTTATGGAAAATTTACAAAAGGCCCTGATATTTATACAGTATCACAGGATTTGCCATAAGCACATTTAATCTTAAACATGATTTTTCAATAGAAGTAGGAAAAAAAAATCCTCCTGGATATAATCTTCAAGCAAATATGTAAAGTCTTCCCAAATGCTGAGATTTTTATTATTATTCTTTTAAATTACTACCATCCACGGTGTGGAAACAGTTCTTTCTGCTCCCTGCCTGAGGCTCACTCTCAATTACTGTGTTGTGTGCTTGGGACAAAGATACAGGGGGAGAGGTGCTCAAAATGCCTCTGCCCTGCTGAACCCCAGAGAAGGTCACAGAGGCCTCCAGGTGTCTGAATTAAGTTCACTTTTCTGCAACCCCTCATCAGCTGTTCTTTCCCATCTGATCCTGAAGACAGGATATCCAAATATCTGATGACAAACTGCATTTCTATTTGTGTGCTGATAGCTGTTGAATTGCAATCCCAATTCCTTCTCGCAGCAGAGTATAAATAAGGATCCTGTATTCCTATTTTTGTGAATTTTAGGCCTTTTTTTCTGGGGAAATCAAAATGATGATGTATTCCCTAATGCAGTTGGTGGAAATTTAGCTAATGATTACAGTGCCTATGAGTTTTCTCTGAGGGAAATCTAAATCTCTCTCTCCCTCTCTAAGAGTATCTCTTACATGCAATATTAAGTAATGGTAAAATGTATAATGTATCTGGTAGAAATTGTCCCTTGCCCTTGTGCCTGGAACCTGTCCAAACTTTGTTGTTAAGATTGCTCCTGCTAGACTAAATTATGAAATGTTATAACAAGAAGAGAATAGTGATGCCAAAAAGTCTGTATAAGATTGATTAGGTTACAATTACACAAAAATTGAATTAGTAAAGAATGCTTTTTCTCTTGTTTTGAAGGATGCTCTGTTTTCCAGAAGCAACCACTTGTAGCTCCTAGAATCACTTTATTTAATTGCTCAGTGGTCAGACAAGCAGGCCCACAGCACAGCAGCTACACTAATTAATTATTTGTATAGCAATAGACCTTGGAGACAAAAAGCTCTGTATTTTCTCTTACTTATTCCTTCTGTACATTAAGATAATTTCAGAAACAAATTGGAAATATTCCAGGTTTTCGCTGATGAGATGTGAATTGTCCCTAGGGATTTATTTCTAGAGATACATTCTTGGGATGCATTTCCATATGGCAAACAAACATCCATCCTCACTATAGGATGGGCTGGAATAAAAATATGAGGGAAAAGCCTCAGATCCATTTAGGAGAAGCATTTTTGGAAGAGTGTTCCAGTTTTAGTGTAATCAAGTGTTCTGGGGAACGACCACCTTCAGGAAACAGCTTTACTGAACCATTTCAATGAACAACTTCATAAAGAAAAAGAGCCTTTACTGGCCAGAAGTGAAGCCCTGTGAACAAATTAACAAAAGATTAGTTTCACTTAGGACTGTTTCTGGATTCTTAGAAAAGAATACAAAGGTTTTACAAGAATTGATTTGTAACCACAAACAACCAACAAGAAAAAACAAAACCAAAAAAACCCAAACAAACAAACAAACAAACAAAAAAAGGAAGTCTTGAAACAAATTTTAAAAGCCATTATTATAAATTTTAAGACTCACACTGCAATATGTCAATAGATAAAGGATTTTATTACCTGGTATTCTTCCACCCAGACCTTTCACAGCCTCTGCACTTGTTTTCCAGCCTGGTTTGTTCTGGTAGGTTTTCTATCATGTCACAGCAAGAACAAATTATGGCAAATCTTTACTGTATCACTTGCATTTATAAAGGCAGATGGAAAATTGTCTCTGTTCCCCAGATTATTCAGCTTTTTAATGAAACAGGATAATCCCTAGGGGTTAAGGAAAACAAGGGTATATGGGGAATTCAGTGTTAGAAATGAGGAGAGAACTGAAGAGCTGGATTTGGAGAGGAAAAAAAGCTACCTAATATTTGCATCTAATTTTGGCTAGAAAACCCCCTTTGCTGTTGGTACAAGAGAGCAGAGGTAACCCTGCAGTGCTGGGAGATTCCCAGGTGACAGAGCCCAGCAGGAATTTCCAGTGCTGCCACTGAGCTGAAGTTCTCCCTTTCTGGAGAGGACTAAGTGAAGGCATCAGGTGAAATACAGAAGGGCACACTTGGGGCTGGCCTGCAGAATATTGTGTACCCCAGGACAGCAACTCCAGTTGTCTTCAGAGAACTCTTTTTTTTCCCTTACTTTTATGATTTAGTTGAATACCATATCCTGGACTTCTTGTTCTGGACAAGGATAAATCCTGTGGGGCATATTCCAAAGTTTCAGGAGGGAGCCCATCCTTCAAGCTCATTGTTTAGCTCAGCATTTTAGTGGCATCTGCATCTCTGCCCTGTGAGTTCTGGAGTGAGTGGCCTCACAGAGGGACTGCAGTTTATCTGCACAGGGCAGGAGAAGGCTCACACACAGCCTGAGATGTGCCTCGAGCTGTGGGGCTCAGGGGGTGAACAGGCACCACTGGGACATGGATCTGCTGCCATAAAATCCACAGTGCCAGGGTAATGTCAGTCCTCCAAGTGCTGAACTGTGATTTTCCTCATTGTTCTGGCTTTTTGGGGGACTTTTTGTGATGAAGAACCATACTAGAAGTGATGTTCCCTTGAAAGGAAGATTGAAATGGGGAGCAAAAAGAAGACACCGAAGTGAGAGGCAGGGAGGTGAGAGAGAATATGGAGGGGATGTAATAAAATAGCAAAAGGCCAAAAGAAGAAAGGAAGACAAAGAATGTGCCCATTCTCTTTTTCTTTTCCTTTTTTTCCCTACTGTGTTTATTCTCTTAAACTGTTCCTGTCTGGTGAGGGGGCAGAATAGTAAAACACAGATACTTTTATTTCAAAAGCGGGGTATTTCAGAGTTTCTTCCTCAAGGGGATGCACTCACCAGGAGTACTTCTCGTTTTAGTTGGGATCCAGTTACCTTATCTTTCTGTTGCTTGGGGTTCCTTTGGTTTAGTTTGGGGATTTTATTCCTGTTTGAAGGAAGATCCTTAGGTTTTTTTGTTCTCTGTGTGCCATGTATAATGCAACAGTCACAGCAGTGCTTTGGAAGCCTAAATTCATTGTTCATTTCTGATGATCCATTAATATGGGACGTGGGATTATTTACCTAAGGAACAGAAAGGGGTTTGTAAAACAATCTCTGGACAAAGGCATGGTGTGTTCTGAATGCACACGATTCCATCAAGGCATGACTGTACATTCCATATGAACAAGACCTTTCATACTATGAAGATTTTCTGCTTGCCTGGCAAAGCTCAGAGCAAAGCTGAAATCAAAGCAGCCTTACTTAGGGAAGCAATTTCATTTTACCTGAAACACTGAGGCTTAAATTATAAGCTTCAGGATGACTCAGTAGAAATAATGCATGCATATAAACTACATAATTTTCCTGGAGTATTTTCACAATCAATATAACTGTGTGTTTAAAGTAGGGACCTGAGGTCAATCTTCTAAGCAGTGAATGAATAACATATTTTTTATCAGAGAAAAGCTGCTCTATGCAAATAATATCTGACATGAATATTTAATAGATTGTACAGTAGGCAGTAATTGCCAACTAGTGGGGCATGCTAAAAGGAGAAAGAGAAATACTGAAATAACAAATCTGATCAGATTTCACTTCCAGCATTTCCTTAACAACAGGTGGTCTGACAGGTCTTGATGGAATAAGTGGAATAACTGTACTAACCTCTGTCCAGGTTCTAGGTAGTAAATATTCCTTTAAAATAACTGAACAGGGGATTAGCTGATTCCTATATGTTGATCTATTATAAATTTAACATTTACTGAACATAATGTGATTTGTTCTTTATCTGGAGCTGTTCTCCACAGTGCCATCACCAGCACTCTTTACTCTGGTACCTGACTCCAGACAACTTGGGGTGTCTTTATTAGAACAGATCACACATCTAGGAACAGCATTTCTTCTTTTTTTTTTTATTTTTTAATGTCTCACAGCTGAAGAGGAGCAATAATTCTTCTTTATTCTCCCCACATTTAACACTCTTTCCATTCTCACATTATTTCTTTGTCTTAGGAGCCCGAGGGTAAGAGAGGACCCACAAACCAAACTAAGGAAGGTTTTACAATGTTCCCTGATGGCAAAAGATGGTTTGGGGCTTTCTGGTTGCATGTGAGGGTCTCCTACAAAGTTTACTGAGGGGAGTGGTGTCCAGGAGCTCTTCTGTAGTGACAAGGTTGGATGCCTTGATGTGAGAATGTTCTTTAATGTGACCATAAACCTTCCTGGGCTTTCCAGCAATTTGGCCATGAAAATGGCACGTAAAAGAGCCTTGGACATCTGCAGAGCCAGAGAAACAGGAATGCAGATGACAGAGTCTCACACAACAAACCACAAAATTTCATCTGTAAAGTGAGTGGAAAGCAAAGAATTTATTTTGCTTTGTGCCCTGTCCCAGTGCAATAAGTTTGCACTAATTTAGAGGTCAGTGGATGTAAAATGCCGTCCTCGTTACACCCTGAGTGCCCACGGGAGCCCGAATTATGTGTGCTATAATGAAGATAATTAGAATAAGCTCCATTTTAGCTGAAGGCAAAAGGCCTTAAATCAAAAGGAGTTTGTTCCAGTAACCTTGAAATTGGGGTGAGGATCGCAGGCTGCCCACTGGCGCAACAAATATTGATTGAAATAGTAAAAGCAGGAGGTCTCTGGAGTGGGCATTCTGTCAGGCCTGGGCTTGCTTTTGGTGGGCAAGATGAGCATTCCTCAAGTCCTGGGTTTGCAAACAGCATTCCTGGTGATTCCTGAGGTTCATACTCCTGCCTGATCCCTGAAATCCTCAGTCTCTTTCTTGGTGGGTGGATGGAGGAGGAACTGATGTGGCTGTGACTTTAGACACCTGAGCAAATTTCCACTAGAGATTTTTCTTGCCAAACTACTGGATTCCAAAGGCTGTTGTTGTGCAGACCCCTCTCTCAGAGGCTCTTCCAAGAGCCTGACAACCAAAAAGAGCAAAGCACTGAGCTGTGAGCACAGCTGGCTGTGAATACACCTGACTGTGATCACACCTGGTTGTGAATATACCTGGCTGTGAGCACAGCTGGCTGTGAGGACATCTGGCTGTGAGCACACCTGGCTGTGAGCACACCTGGCTGTGAGCACAGCTGGCTGTGAGCACACCTGGCTGTGAGCACATCTGGCTGTGAGCACATCTGGCTGTGAACACACCTGGCTGTGAGCACACCTGGCTGTGAACACATCTGGCTGTGAGCACATCTGGCTGTGAGGACACCTGGCCGTGAGCACACCTGGCTCTGCACTCGGGAGTGGTTCTTGTTTGACTCCTGAAGAACATGAGAAGTATCTGGCATTTCTGCCTCAGTCTTTTACCTCGAGGAGCAGTTTCTGTGCTGAGAGAATTTTGGGTTTTACTGCCCATTCTTCCTTCCTAAGGTGTTATTTTTGTGGTTGTGCCTAAAGTGATGCCTCAAGTCCCCATTTCTGCCCTGTGAGGTGAGCCCCTGGTGTTCACTCGTGCTGTGCCATGGCCTCACCAAGATGAAACCTTCAGGCACAGCTGATTTCCGTGCTCTGCCCAAACCCAGGCTCGTGGCAATGGCTTTGGATTATTCCCGAGCTGAGCTGGATGCTGATGGGTGAAATCATTTGTGGCATGTTATCAACCACTTCAATTCACTGCTGCTAAGTAATGAAATCCAGTAATAAATTGGACAGACAAGCAAAATCCTTTAAACATGCTCTGGGGGGCTCTACCTATTTTCTTTCTACTCTCCTGGTATTTCTTTTCTGTCTGTGTGAGCTGCTGCCCATGCCAGCACTCAAAATCAACCAACCAGAGAAACTCAAAAATACTGCAGTGTTTGCTAAAGAGAATATGTGAGGCTGATCACTGTGTTCTTGACTCCAATTTTTCCTGAACTGGGGCTGGAATTCCCATGGGGTTGATGCATAGTGAATTCTGGGTGCAAAATAAAAGCAATTTCCAAAATCTGAAAAATTGTTGGGCTTCTTCTGCCTCTTTTTTTTTTTTCTTTTTTCCTTTCTTTTTCAGCAGAATTTGTACCCCCAGCTTGTCGAGGCACTGTTTATTTTGGCCACTTTCAAATCCAAACAGAGGCAAGGTTTATCCCTCACAGATGAAGGAGAAAATTGGCATCACATGGGAAAAGCATAATCTGTAATGCACCCTGTCACGGCGTGAGCTCTTTGGCACAACATATGGCAACAGAATTACCTTTGTACTACCCAGCTGTGGGATATAATTTATCCAGTCCAGGGGACTGCAGTGACAGGCAATAGATTCCTTAGTGCACACGTTCAGCATGCAGAAAGGCAAGGCCAGCCCTTCCCTCGGAAATGCAGAGCTCTGGCCCTGCAGAGCGATGCCGATCATTCCCGGCGAGCCCTTGTCCTGCCCTCGTGATGTCACTCGTGTAGGGACATCCTGCAACGGCAGTAAAAAGGAATGTGGCAGAGTAACTGCTGGGGGAGAACGAGGGGGAGTGATAAACTGCAACTTTTACAATGTGCACTGTCAGCTAAAGAATGCAACGATTTGGGGCTTGAGCATTGAGGATGGGGAAAGCGCTCGGAGATTTATGCTGCAACAACACTCCAGATCATTTTATGGCATCATCTTTTCAAATACCTGAAATTAAAACTGCGTGGCACAGTGTGACTTCAATCATTCTGTTCATCGGTGAGCTGGGATTTTTATTTGGATGGTAAAATACCATCACTGCAAAAGATAAACAATAGAATCTTATGGCTGGGCTCGAGTATTTGAAACATGATTTACTTGCCTTCTCACTTTTGCCCTTCTCTAGAGGGCTAAATATGCAGACCATATTGACCCTTAATATGTCTACTGAAACTAAACAAAGAGTTGGACCCTTATTTCTTGTCTTAGAAACAAAATTCAGAGGTGCAATCTCTTTGAGAGTCACACTACCCATAAATGTGTCTCAGGAACATTGGGAACGATCTTGGAAATTTCTCAAAGGAGAGGTTTGATGTTGTAGATCTCGTAGAAAATGTCTAATAATGATCATCAGTCATTTTCTGGAAAGCAAAGCTGCTCCTTGCTTTGGCAGTAGCCTTGGATGTGAGCTGGGGAGGTTTAATTTTAGAGAATCCCACTTGATGTTCTTCCTTCAGAGTGCAGTGCCATAATTACCACAGCTGACTGGTAATAAATGGGGACTTGGTGGGTTTTCTGAGATGGACATTAGTAAATTTTACTGGCACTGGAGCTGTGTTTGGTGTCCTGTTGAGGATCCCCCTCTGCTGGGTAAAGATTTTGGTGTTAAGTGACCCATAATTCCCATTTAATTGCTGATGTTCCGGAATAGCATGTTGTGTGTTGGGGCGGGAGAGGAGGGGAGTGGCAGAGGCACTGATGAAGGGTTTGGAAAACCTCTGTGTGGGCAGGATGTGGGCAGGAGGTCTGGGCTTGCTGCAGGCGAGTGTGTCCTGGTCTGGGGAGAGAGGGGGACGGGGACGGGGACTGGAACAGGGGTGTTGCTGGGGCTGCTTTGAGCCAATATCGCAGAGACAGCAAGTCCAGGCAATGGAGCAGGAGGGGTTTATCTGCACACTGGGCTTCTTGCAAAATACAGCTTAATACTGATCTTCACAAGGTCAGTTACCATTTTTCTCTTTTCTAGACAGCAATAATAAAAAAAATAATAAAAACAAAACAACAAACAAAACATAAAAAAAAAAACCAACCAAACAAAAAAAAAACATACCGAAGAAAAGCCCACCAAACCAAACCAAACCAAAAAATAACCCAACAAAGGAAAAACCCCCAAACCAAACCACCACCACCACCCTTCCCAAAACAAACCCCTCAAAACCAAAAAGGTATTTTGCTTTATCTCCTTCTTGAAGTTCTGTTTGCCAGGAAGGATTGAATTAGTCCAGAGGAAGAGCCCTTTGATGTACTCTAATGGAAGACAAGAAGTAATTGATACATTGATTAATTGACATAATATATGCACCAAAAATGCATTTTTGGAAATGATATTAGATTTTTTAAAAAATTTTTATGAAGGGATGCCTATGATGAACATTCTGTGACAATATTTCTGATTTAATACATGGTGGTGTTCTTATTGTAGCAGTCATCATATGCATTTTGAGATGTTTTTATGCAGCACATGATATGTCTTTTGTTAATTCTTGATTTTGAGATGGCATAAAAGTATAGAAATACTGTTGCCTTGACAATCAGCACCAAACTTAATTATCTTGACTATCTGAGGCTCACCTTCAGGACAGGTTTTTTTTTTTTTTGGGTTTTTTTTTTTTTTTTTTTTTTTGGTCAGAAGAAAAAATTGCCAACAGTTGGAAATGGATATATCCATTTCTTAGGTCACTAATGATGCCAATGCCAAACAGAGGTTGGACAATAAATGTTCAGAGGGTTTTAAAACTTTTTTATTCTGTGGTGATGGGAGTGACAGTGGCTCAGTCACGATTCCTTATCTTGATTTTGAAGCAGAAGTGATCCTCAGTGCCCACTGTAAGGCTTTTATTTTCTAATTTCTGTTGATATTAGATCCATTCACTGTGGTGTGGCACAGTTAATAGTGGATTATGGTGAAGCAGCTCTCCTGGAGAACAAGTGCTGCTGGTTGTAAGTGGGAATAATGAGGGATGGAAGAGAGCAATTCTGGCAGTGCTCATGGGTGTCAACCTGTTAGCAGAATGTAATGGTTTGGGGACACTTGGGTAACATTTAGGATGCCATACAGCTGCCTCTAATAGGAAAATAAGAGAAAAGTCTCCACTTCCCAGCAGCTGCTCATTCTAAGTCAGTTTGCATTCAGCCTAACCCACTGCATGGGCAACTCTGTGTACCAATAAATCATTTTTCTGAATTAATACTCATGGTAAAAGCTTGGCTCCAGGACAGTCTCAACAATCTCTGCTCTGGCAGTGCTAAGTTGCTCACTGTGTCTCACACTTAAGTGGTAATGGGATTCATGAAGTAAACTCTCATAACTTCCTCTAAATGAAATTTAAGTGTACTCAAAACCTGTCCCCTGGTGTTTCCTGTCACCCTTCCACTTCACTTACAACACCTGTGTAATTTGGAAGTTTCTCCAGCACAGCTTCACCTTCTTCTAGGCAAGAGATGAAGGTTTGACAGCTCCTTTCCCTGTAGGAGAAAACCTGCTCCTCACCAGACTGAGGTTTCCACCCTCCTCTGGAACAGAGAACAGGAACAGCAGCGGTGCCCTGGGCTGTGGGACCTCCAGACACCCCTTCTGAGGGCCAGCAGCAGAGCTGGCCATGCCTGGGAGTGAAGGGCCTTGGTTCTCTGATAGCCACGTGCCATGGGGTTCCAGAAGCTGGACTTGTGCAGCTGTGGGTAGGGCCTGTCCTGCTCTCTGCTCCTGGATCCCTCCCTGGTGGTGCTTTTATCATTCCAGCCCTGTGCTGAACTCCCAGTGGCTGCTGTGCTGGGGGAATAAATCACCCTCCAGCTGCTGTCCTTCCCTCTCTGCCCTCCTGTCAGCAAAATAAACAGGTTAATGGGAGAGATGGAGAAGGAGCAGTAGAACCCTCCCTGTGTTTTCTTTTCCTGTAGTGCATGTGGATCTTCTCATCACCACATCAGAGCTGAGCACGATCAGAACGTGCACAGTCTCAGAATTCCCAGCTGATTGACCTGTTTGGTTTGTGGCTTTCACAGTGTTTTGGTTAAGAGGTGAAAAATTCCTGTTAAATTATGTTTCAGATACCTGAATCTGAGAACAAGCACCCACAAACACACACATAGTCTGGGAGGGAGTAGAATTAATTTTGTGTCATTAAAAAAAAAAAAATTGAAATATTCACTTCTCTATCAGCCATCAGTTCACTTTAGGCTACATTTAAGGACAGCAATTTTCCATTGTGGATTCTTGACTTTTTTTCATCTAAATGCATTATTTAAATAAAATGCCATACTCTCATCTTTAACCAGCAAGGTGTAAATTGGACACATTCTGAATTTTCTGATTTAGCTGACCTGCCAGAGATGTTCCAGTTCAGTCAGTACAACAGCAAGTCCTGGATAAAATTCTGGGTGCAGCAGCCATCCTTTAGCCAGCACTCAGCCTCAGCTGCCTCACTTCTGGTGGGTTTGAACATTGCACACAACAAACTTGCAATATGCACTGCAGAGATACCTGAGAAACCAGCATGATATAAAAAACAAGAGAGACCATAAGAATTGAAAGTGTTTGGTATATTGGGAAACCAGGCCGCTCTTGTTTCAATTTTTTGTCTGCAGATTGAGTTTAGATATTCATATATGAAAATTGGGAAGCATTTTTATCTTCTAAGGCTGCACTGCGAGATGAAAGGTTCTTCTTTAAAGGCCTATTTTCCCCTGTCCTGCTGTTTTTTTAAATAAAAGCAACTCTTTTCAATTTATTTATTTATTTTCTCCCTCTTTGGTCCCACTCACTCTCTCCCTACCTGTCTGATACGTGGCTGAAGATCTCAGGCAGAGGTGGGAGCCTGTCCTGCCACACAGCTCCATGGATTTCCACTCATGGAAACGAAGCCAGCTGCAAAAGGCTTTATTTATCCATTTCCCCAGAATTAATGCTGGTACCAGCAATATCTAATCACTCTGCACCTCCCACATCCTTGCATGTCATTGCTCTGGGCCAGGGTCTCCTTCCTGCGTTCTTAAATCAAACTAAAACAACAAATAAGCTTCAAAATTGATCATTGCTGCTGTGGAAACAGTTGTTTAACTCCTTCAAAGTCTGTTTATGTTTGACATTTCTTGAGCAGAGTCCTTTAGAGATAAATATCTTTTTGTAGATCTTCAAACTGAAACTCAAGGCAAATTCAAAAGACTGCAGCCCTTATCAGGGAACTTTGAAAAGTGGATTACTCTGCTTTGGTCTGAAGTTACAGTCCTGCATTTTTCGAATACTTCTGGGTGACTTTATGGTTTTACATCAAGGAGAGCTGTGTGGCTGGATCTGTGCATGCTTGCTTTAAATTGTACAGGCTTAAATCTATTGCTGCTTCTTGCACTGAGCCACACAGAGGGCATTGAAATCCATCAGCGCTTTCACAGCCTGAAAATCCCGAAGCAAAAGTTGCTGCTGGATAGGGTGTCTGCAGTTACCAGCTCTGTTTGGAAGGAATGTGGGAATGACTCTTCTTCTGGAGCTGTGTTCTGTCGTGGAACCTGGAATGCATGTGGCTAGGTTTGTCCAGTTTTGATATGGGCACCCAGGAGTTCAACCCCTTCTTTTCGTGCCACTAGAATGGAAAATGGGCTTTCATTCTTTTATTGCTTCGTTTGAAACTCCTGCTCCCTGATTTTCCAATCAGGCAGTTAGAGAAAATGCTAAGTAAATACAGACTTAATGGGATTTTCAAGAGCCCTATAAAGAACAAATTCTTTTACTAATTACCAACTTTTCAGGTGCATCTCAGCCACAAATAACTTGGGAACTACAGTAAAACCCCTTGTTTGTCTTTTATTCTGCTACTAACAACAGAATTATTGCTCATTTCCTTGGGAGGCAATGTTCCTGCCTTCATTCCACAGGGATGGCACCGCTCCAGCCCAGTCCATTCACTGGGAGCGTTGTTCCTCTAATGGGCTCATTCTGTTCCGGGCAGGGTCACTGGGAACTCCTTCTCCTGGATCAAAGTGGGATCCCTCTGCTCTGGAAAACTCTCAGTGCAGCAATGGGCTCATTCTGTTCCAGGCAGGGTCACTGGGAACTCTTTCTCCTGGATCAAATCGGGATCCCTCTGCTCTGGAAAACTCTCAGTGCAGCAATGGGCTCATTCTGTTCCAGGCAGGGTCACTGGGAACTCTTTCTCCTGGATCAAATCGGGATCCCTCTGCTCTGGAAAACTCTCAGTGCAGGAATTCTGCGCAGACATCGAGCACAGGCTGTGGGGAAGGAGGGTCTGGAGCAGAACTCACACTGCTCATTCCCTGCAGAACCAATATTCTCCACCCTTAAGATGATTCTGAAGCTTTATCAATGGCCTATTCAAACTAAGCAAACAGATATAAGCAAATGTCAGTGAAAACTAAAGATATTTTTAAAGTGAAAGCAGTAAGAACAGACACAAGCAATATAAATCACTGCTCTTATCATGGGTTTACATTGGTACTTCTGCTATCAGGATTTTTCACTTAATACTGAATAGTTCCCATCAGTTCAATGAGTTTATTGATTTACACCTCTGGAGCAGTCAGGCCATGACTTTCAATTGCTGTGTTCTCAATACTGTGAATATTTGTTTGTTTAGTAAGGACAGGAGTGTGGGGAAGGCAATGTTTCCAAACCACACGTTAATTTCGCTGTGCCCAGGAAGACAAACACCACTTAACCACTTAGGGATACCGTGGGCTGTCCTTTACAGGGTCCTATATATTCCAGTTTTTAACTTTTTATGGGTTGATAATCTTTTAGAGTTTCAGAGCATAAAAGCTCCTTATTAAATTGAACTATAGGTGGGTAAATTCACTATGAAATTGTGACTTTGAGGGGTTATGTTGGGCAAAATACAGCTTATAATATATATATATATATATATA
>VZRX01003253.1:68003-152388 GCA_013398075.1 Notiomystis cincta | reverse complement strand
TTCTTTTCCTTTCTTTTCTTTCTTTCATCCATCTATCCATCTATCTATCTACCTACCTTTCTACCTTTCTTGGCTTGACTATTAAGATTTTAAAAATCAGAAATGTCTCTGGGTTTCTAAAACAGCTTCAAAATTACTGTGGTTTTCCTCTGAGCTCAGTGCTATTCTCAGTGCATATGTGGCTTTAGTATATGCTGACATTATTTGTCTTATGTTACAGGATTTCAAGATTCCTTTAGTCTGGTAAGGGAGAACATAGATTGAGTATACACACTTTGGTTTTAAATGTTGGACATGTGCTGTGCTATCTTTTTCTGTAGTGCAGCAGTAAATTCTTCCTATCACAGTGAGAGGTAAGCATGTTCTATGTTTCAAGTTTTAATAAAAACATAATTAAAAATGCTTCTTATGCTACAATATATGTATGTAGTACACACTTTCTATTTCTATAGCATACAGTATATAATGAGTAATGTGATTACTCTAGATCTAATATAGGACTCCTCAATATGAATATGAATTATGTCCATGCAATGGTTTTGTATATCTATCTTTTATTATGTGGCACAATTTGCTTTATTTTCCTCAGGGCACAGCTTGAGCTCAGTTACCACCTCTGATTTTTGTGTGGATAATAAAATATTTATAGTCTTCAAAATTAGGTGCTGAGACATTGATTAGTGTGGTATGAATGAGCCAGTGAATAGATAAGGGCGTGACATTTTGCACATGCATTACCACACACTGAACTTATGCACACAAAATCCCAATTTGTATGTGTGTACATGCCTGTGATTCCAATTTAGCAGTTGCTTTCTTCTTACCCGTGACATTTCCCCTGCAGTTTTACCTGCCCACCGTATTCTCCTCTTTGGAAGATATTTGGCCACGGCAGCTCTGCTGTGTGGGATGCAGCTGCAACACATAGGCAGGCTATGATTTTTCTAAGTCTCCATTCCAATCACAGTGTGATTGCCTGGATGCAATTTTCTGTGTGCTTCCTTCTTAGGTGGACTATACCTTGAAAGCCAACAGACCCCAAGAAGCCTGTGACACTCCAGCAGTGCCTTTGAGCAGGGCCCTTTGCCAAAATACCTTCCCCCCACTCCACAGCCCAGACTGCACTCCCAGTGGCCACCTTTGCCTGTAGACAATTTCAGTGTCTTACAGAACACTTGGAAAAAGTTTGGGAGACAATTCAGGTCAGCAGTACTGTGTTAAGGTAAAGAAACCTTTAAAGCCATTCATCTCTCTCAGTGAAATTTTAGAGCATGACCTTAGTTTCTATGCCTTGTAGACATAGTAGTGAATTCAGTTCTTGCCTGCTTGCCTTGTCTGATTCAAATCTATCTATTTAAAGAGCCCACACAGTCAGACACTGCTTTGCACAACCAAACAGGTATAAGCTTCTTCAGTCCCCAAAGATATTGGATGCAAGGAAGTACCCCAAAGTACATTGGGGTAGATCCAGTAAGCAGGTTATCTGCCTGCACAGAGCCCTTGAGAATAAAACCATATTCTAGGATAATTCATTCATCTCTTCAGTATTTTTTTTTAATAGAAACACAATTTCTTAATGTTATGTCCTTGAAAATTGTTTTTGCTATTTTTTTGTCAGCAAGCTTCTTCTATCGAAAACTGTGTTTTAAAGATTACAAATTATTCTACTACACTGTGAGTCTTTGAAAGTAATAGGTAATGCAGCCAAAGAATTGATCATATGATACTGACCAAAAGGACTTGTCATTTGCATGTTTCTTTTAAACTAAAATGGTACTAAACTAAAGTATCCCAGCTACTGCTGTGCATGACTCCTCTTCTATTACCCTCTTTTTCTTAGTGCTTAAAATCATTGTTTTGTCCCTCCCCAGAAGTAACACTGTCATTCTTGTGGCACATGCATGTAATATAATAAAATAGTTGTCAGCAATATGATTAGCTGAAGCCACATTTATTTTTCCAACCAAGTTGAGAGGATTTGGAATGGTGAAGCAGCATTGATCATACAGTGTGTTTTGCCATTGAATATCTAATTTAATATTAGTTAAACTTGATCAACAATTCAAGAGTTTGGGTCACATTATTAACAGAAAACATCAATCCTTTGGATAATTCAATTAAAAAACATCAATAAAAATCTAATTTCAAAAGTCACTAGTATACCAATATACCATATCCGGCAGACAGAAACTGCTCAGCCACCATTGAATCATTGCCTGTTTTAATAAGTATTCAGAAATTATACTGAGACTTCAAAAGAAATTGTAAGGAATTGTTAGCAGGTTTATTAATGTTTTATGTTTTATTAAAAGTTTGGGTGTACATTTCACAATGAGCAACATCAAAAATCAGACTTTCTGCCTGTAATTTTGCTTCCTCCTGTCTTTCTGCCTTTGGGATTCGCTCTTTTCCTTTCATCAGCTGCCATTTTCAGCAGCATGCAGTAATTTCATGGCTCATTGCAAGCGCTGAAAACCTTTGAAACCACAAATGCTAACCTACCTGGCCTGCAGCCATTTAGGAAGAGATTAATTTAGCAAACAGAAGCAAAACACTTTCTACTTCTAGCCTGTGCATAATTTCACTTCTATCTATATTTATTTTACAGTGAGCAGCGTAATGACAATTTCAGTAATTGCAACTCTGTAAAAATTTGCCTACCTAGCTTATCTCACTATCACAAGACTGTGAGTCAGTCAGATTAGAAAAAGTACAGCATGTGAAACTGCATTGGTTGCCTTCCAAAAAAATATGTGCCTTATATAAAATTTAAGTGATGCTTTGCACTTATTTGTATACTTATCTACAGGACAATGGATTCTCCATGATGTTTGCTTGAGATGTGTATGCCTTTTTAATGCACTGTGATTTATGGGTGCTTTTCCCATACAAAAAGATCAGCAACACTAGTAGGCTGCAAGTGCCAGCCCATTTCTGCAGACTTAGTTACAAATGGCTGTTATGGTGCTGTCAAGCGATTTGAACAGAACTGAAAGTCCATCTGGGGCAAATCTAAGCTATCATGCTTGGAACGAATTCAAACTCAAAATTAGCCTACAAACTGTTAGCTGAAAAAGAAGTTCAAAATGTTTTATTGTTTCTAATTTGACTCAAAGATCAAATTCTCTAAGTAAACACAGAAACTTTCCTTCTAATCCATTTTTTATTCCATTTGACCAGCATATTCAGAACAAGATGCATGAAGTCAAACTTATAAATGTTTATTCATACAGTGAGATAGAAACTGCTTGATTTTCCTGTTCCCCTGTGATTTGTCTCAGTGCTGAGTATCCCACTTCTTACCGAGTTCGTTGAGCACTGAGGTTCCTATGTTTATCCTCTGGCAAATGTAAATGTTACGATAATTGAACCCAAAGCCTTTGTTGCTATATGCTGTGCAAAAAGAAAGTAGCACCAAGGAGTTGCTGTAGCAATTTCAGATACACAGGAGAAAAAAAAGATTTCTTTGTGATTTCTTTACAATTCTCATGTCTGACTTTATAGCCAGCATGATGGCCTCAGGTATGAGGAGTCCCAAAGGTATCTCACAGCTCCTGACTTCTATATTGGTATCCTGGCACTGGTAGCAGGGCAATCTGGTGCTGCTTTCTGGCAGTCATTGCTCCAGGCTGAGCGGGTTGGAAGGGATTTCAGCGACCTTGAATGACCTTGTGGATGGCAGTCACTGGGTAATGATTTTGACTGCAGGATTATGCAGTGGTACTTCCTGCCATGAGGGGCTGCAAGAAGATTGCTGCCAATGACATGGAGGGAGATGGAGTCAAAGGGACTCCATCAGTGTTGGAGATGAAACAGTTTAAGGTGCACAGCTTTCCAACTTTTTACATGAGAGTGAAAGAGTAATTGAATATCATTGTTAGCTTGCTTTGCTGCAATTCAGATATATTCAGATCAGCAAAAGGAAAGTGTACAGCATTAAACTTGTTTATGCAGTGTTTTTATAATAGCTAATTCATTTAAGCATACAGATACACAGACGGCAGTGGGATGACTGGCCAACCCACACAGATGTACACCTCCAATCTGGCATCCCATAACATTCATAAAATATGTCAACACAGCCTGGATTCCTTCCATAGTTTATGTTAAACTATTGGTGTTCATATCATACAAGCAAAATATTTCATGTTGTTAAAATTTGTGTCCCTAGTAAATAAATAGAAGAACTAAACACATTCCCCCTAAATGCACAAGCCGTGTGCAGCAGCATTGAAGCAATATGTACTGTTTGTACTTCTAGTAACATTGCAGAAATTAACATTTGTAGAGCTGTTTATCATGCAGGCAAGTGGTAATATGGAGGCTCCCATGTTTTATTAGTACTCTCCTTTTAGCTGTAATGTCCCCAGCACAGTGCTCTCTTTAGTTACTAAATTCTCAATACATGGGACCACACATCAGAGCAAGCAGGGAGGAAGAGGATGAGATGAGGAATGTGACTATGTAAGGGGAGTCCCAGGGCCTAGTGACACCCCCATACTGCTGCCCCACAGCTTTGCATTGTCCCTTTCACTCACCCTGGGTCCCCAGCTACAGACACCAGCAGTTGGCATAAGCCATCTTTTTTGGCATGGAACGTCCTTGCGCGGTGGGATGGCAGCAGCTCCACCGAATATGAGTAAGTGCAGATGCTCTAGTGCAGGATAAAGCCAAGAATGAGCCTGGTGTTCGGGGTGTAAGAATAAAAGCTGAATCCTATTTTTAGACCAGAATTCACCCAGCACCCTGAATGTAAAGTATATTCACAAAGTCCTCATAATCCATGGAGCACTTGAGCAGTCTTAGCACAACACTGCTTCCCCTGCATACGACAGCAGAGTTATCCCACCTCCCCTCACCAGGATTATCCCACCCCTGCTTTGCAGAAGACTGTGATGGTCCCAGCAGCTGCAGAGAGTCTTTGGGTAGCACACCAGGTATTTTCCTTTCTAAAAAGGAGAAACTAGAAGGGTTGTTACAGAGTAATAATCAGTGGCTCTTGCTGGGGCCCTCTGATGCTTTGGTGCTTGCCCTGGCTTGGTTTTTGGCTTGTTTACAGGAGACCTTTTCCAGACATCTTTTCCAAATTTCCTAAGCATGGCTGCTTAAAATGTTGCAGCTCCCTGAACCTCTGATATTTATATATTGTTATTCAATGATGAAACATTATTTTTATATTTCTATTTATAGTGTTAAATTCTGTCACTGATAAATTATGTCACTAATATCTAACCATGTAAAGTAAAATAGATCAGGGTAGTACTTCAAAACACTGTAGTATATTAATATGTAGTAAAATAGATCCATTGCCATTATATTTAATGAATAATATTCCCTATTAACACACATCTCTGCATTTAAGTAATTCCAGAGCTGTGACACAAACCAATCAAATGAATATATGGTAAACAAGCCACCATTTTGCTCGGGCCGTGCAATGTAAAATACTTAGTGAAATTAGTAAGTGCTGTCTGCAGAGGCATTGCAGGATTAAGCAGATATTCAGGTGTACCTTCACCTTTCCTTGATTAGAAAACATGCCCATCAAGATACAGGACTAGTGTGGAGGGAAGAAAGCAATATTTGATCATTAATACCCAGACACAAAAATACATTGCTGTTAGACATGCAAAAGTCAGTAAAACCACATGCTGCTTGAAGAGGATTGAATTATCTTCAAGCACTACCAGCTAATTAAATATGTATATATTTCTAGGGCCTGAGAAAGCATTCCTATTGAAGAGGGAGTTTAAGCATATGCTTAACTGCAGAATGGGGGCTTGGAGGAGGTATTAGTATGTGCAGTCAAAAAGTACATTCAGCAGATGAGAAAAAACTTGTTTAACAATCAAGACTGATAAGGGTTTGCTATAGGTTAATCAATTGCCTCATTTCATTACTTCATTTGAAGTTGGGTTTTTTTCTGTTAGATGGTGCAAAACATTGTTATAAGCAAGTAAATTGTTCTTTTTGATTAACAGATGGCTTAAGACTAGCCAATTTTATTTTCTTTTAATTAAAGAAAAAGCATTCCTTGTTGAAACCTTCTATTTTACAGTTCATCCAAGGGAAAATTTATTAAAATGAAATTATAAACTTGTGAAAAATAGGATTTATAATGGAAACATGGATGCAGCCATAACTATAACCATATGAACTATGCTGCTATTATTTACTATGGTAACATTATATAAAAACCTACACTGTTTGGGCCATTATCCTTACAGTTTTCTTTTCAATACAAATCATTATATTTATTATCTGTCTTCTTGTATAGAGGGTACAGAAGAGGCCAATCAAAAGCAGAAGAAGACTGCTTTTCAAAAGGAAATTGGACCTATTTCTAATTCTTCTTCTTTATCAAATACAAGGAGTGCAGACTTTTTGTGAAAAATTGTTTCATGTAAGATAAAAGTGCAGATTATTGGTGAGAAAATGACACACTTTTCCCTACATCTTGAAGATTCCTGAATGATACTGCCAGTTTTCCTAAGAGATTTTTACTTTACTCACAAATGCATTTCCTTACAGACTTCAAGCAGCAGGTGCTGGGTCTCTGAGTATTTATTTGGGAATACACTGCATAATTCAGCTATTGTGACTCAGAGAGATGTCTTAGCAATGTGGTATCTTAGAATGAATATTGTACAGAGTATTGGAAAAAGTGATGGTTTTAGAAATAAGCCTTTCTAATTTACCAGGTGAAGAAAAACAAAACTGAATTTGTGTTTGTTTCTCTCATCACTTCTTTCTTTCTCTGAGTCTGGAAAAAATATGAATCTCAACACTATTATTCCTACCTCCTTGGAAATTGTTCTGAACATATCTGCATTTCTGTGTATTACAATTGTCACAAACATACCTGTATTTCTGTGTATTATCAGGCTTAGTGACAGTAGTCTAGTGTGGACACAGAGCCCCAGTGCCTGGCTTACACAATTGCCTTTATAATTATGACTAATATTTATGTGCCAGTTTTTTAACTCTTTCAAGCTGTAAAAGGGATGTGCTAAAAGTTAAGAGTCTCATGGACTGGACAAGATGTGATACATGTTCAGAAAACCTTCAACATAAAACATTAAAAAAGCCTTGAAATTTTATTTATAAAATGTTCCATGACTGTTGATGCATCACTAATCCGAGATGAAACATCAATGTATGTGGAACCTCTTTCTTTTTTCTTCTGAAACATCCATTTGACTTAGACATCAGTTAAATATAGCACAATATGATTAATCCACATTTATAGTAACTTTTTAATGTGTTCTGTTTACCTGTGGTAAGATACCATGCATTAAAAGCATGGCTGGGAACTGTAGTGAGTCAATATTAATACCAAGGGTTTAATACTATTATCTGCATGACAACTATGCTCAATTCAGTAAACATTCCTGGCATTGTAAACATGGCCAGTATAGCTATTAATACAAAGTAGGCAAATTGATTGATAAATAATATGTTTAGAGATAGGAGGCTCTTAGAGACTATGGACCAGTTGTTTACTGATAACTGGCAGGATGCTCTGACTCAAATTCTACCAGTTCAGCTACAGAACAGAAAGCCACTTTATGACTGCTGTTTGATGAAACAGTAGTCTTGTTTCGGGGCATTTTTTCAGACTATATTGCCAATTTAGGACTATCACCTCTTCACAAGAAAGCTGTGTCACAACTGGAAATTGATAATGTTGCCAAGATACAGTTCTGTTTCTAAAGTTGAAACACCCAAAGCATTTCACAGCATTTGATGACTGCTTATGACAATTAAAAATCACTTTCTTTATTAGTAAAGTAGACATTGAACATAAGAGTTAGTCCAAATGGATTTTATTTTAGACTACCTATTGTTATCTCAGTGTATGTCAATATTATGTGCTTCAAAAGAATGGATAGGAAATGTTTATCAGTAGAAAATGAAGGCAAATAGATTGTTTATGACAGTATAGGGAATACATTTCTTGGCAAGATTTTGAAGTACAGTCAGGAGGGTCATTCTTGTGGCTGCTTCTGTTGACATTCATCATAACTGAACATCTAGATTGTAAAATACGTAGTGTTTTTGCACCAAGTGATTCTCTAGGTACAGCACACTGTGTTTGTATTGGACTTTGATGGCACAGTCACAAAAGATAGGATGTTCAAATACTGCATATGACACTGCAGCTTCTATTTTCNTATATATATATATATATATTAAAATAACACAAAACATAAAAGAAGATTAATATTCCAGTTTTAGTTGATTTGCACATTCTTGGACAGTTTTTGCTAAATTATTGTCTTAATGCATTAATTTTACCACATCACTCCAATGTCAGGCAAGGTAAAATCATGGAGTGCATAATATCAAGTAATATTGCTGTTGTGAGGATTACAGGAATATAGCTCATTTCATAAAAATATTGCATTTTGTATCACCCCATTTTGCATATTAATGTCTCATTAGTAGGATAGGGAATTCCAGTTTTTACAGGGTCCATAAAAATTGCTGAACAATAGGCAGTGAAAGGAAGCCTGGAGAAGGAAAAGGGTCATCACTACCCAGAACTCCTATTTCAGCTATTTCAGCTGTTATTTCAGCAAGGCACCAGAACCTTTACAAGTAGTCACCAAAAATAATAGTCTCAGTGCATGTAACCATTGCAGATAGTACAGCACATTTTATTTATTACTGAAGTTAATAATGGTGTTGTATTTATAAGACTTACAAATGACATTTCCTTTATTTACTACAACTTACATGGCTGTTTCACTCTACCCCGAGCTTGCCCTAAGGAACCTGTTCATGATATTTATCTTTTTCATTTTAAGTAACCAACTGCTTCTTCTCTTTCAGAACAGGCTGGCTTTGTTCAGCTGCTCAGTTGCTGAGCCCTGCATCGAGCAGTGGTAGCACAGACCTGCACAGCCTCCCACATGCTTCATCCTTCTACAAAAAAGTACGCAGACATGAAACCATATGCAAGATTTAGACTAGTCAGAGTACACACATTTTTATTCCTTGCTTAGGTTCATCACTGGTTGAAAGTGGATATAAAATAAAGGCTCTTCTGATTTGGCATAATCTCATACCTACTTCACACTCATCAGTGTGAGTTCATGGCTGGTTCAGAGCAAAACAAATTCAGGCATTATCAGCACAGATACATTTTTACAGAACAAAGTATTGTCAGCATGCCACACTCTCCATGTTTGATTAATGTGCACATTCAATACAAATCAGGACGGTCCTTCAAAGAGCTCAGTTCATGTAATTGAGGCCAAATTTTAGGAACTGCTGATTGGTGAGGTGATTTTGAAAATGTGGCACTTTACACAGAGATCGCTGCGTTGCTGCTTTAATGTCATGCAAGATGTCAGAGATCTTTTTGTGCAGATCTGTTGTTTGAAGATGCAGTCTTCAGATGCACAAAAATGAGGGGGGCATCATCATTGCTCCCATTTATGTTCTAATAACAAACACAAATTACTGAAATATCACAACAGCTCTGTGAAGCTGCCAGTAACACACTAGACTGAAAGACTGGAACACTTGAAGAACCCAATTGTGAAAGAAGAGTAAATATCTTTGACTCCTGACTTGCAGTCCAAAATGCAGAGGAGAAATACAAGATGACCCATGCAAACATTTAAGTGACGTTAATGAAGTCCACGAAAGTGCAACTCACAGGATAAGAAGCCAGGAGAAGGAAGCTGGGGGTTCATGATAGGACAGAAAAAACATGCTAACAGAACAGATATGTGAGGGGCAAAAGTTACAAAACCAGAGGCTTATTTCATACACACTTCTCTTTTTGGCCTTGTGGTCTAACCACAAGACCACAATCCTTCCCTCCATTTATTAGAAGTATTAACATTTTAATAAATTAAACATTTGAAATTTACATAAAGGAAAAAGGTCAGAAATAGAAAAACATAAATAGAAGAGAAAAATTTTAGGTGAAAATTTTGAGAACTGGAATCCAATCAAAATATTCATGTATAAAAAGCTAGTTAAGAATTTATGAGATTGTTAATGCAATGAGTTGAAAAATAGATTTTGAACTCTAGATAAAGTCAATTTGTATTTCCTATAATTCCTATGTATTCCTATCTATAATATTATAGATACAATGTAGAGGAAAAAATATATCCTTAACTGAGTCTTAATATAAATAAACCTTCACTTCCATTTGGCCAAATCAGAAGAAGAAAGCATCTTTGTTCTACTACATTTCAAAGGGCATTAAAGAAGCTTGGAGCTGCATGTATATGAAAACCCCACCCTCTTCATCACTCTCAACATTGAAATCCATTATATTCACTAAAAAGGATTTGGCACTAAAATATCTGAAGATTAAAAGTATTTGGAGATGTTTAAATCATCAACCTTTACTGATATGTACTTCAAGAGAAATCACCCAACATTTAGATCAGATACCTACAGTCCAATCTGAAAGAAAGCTATTAAAGTTGTTCCTGCTCTCCTTTGTAAGTTTGCCAGTCTCACATGGTATGGTGCATCATGTTGGCATACAGCATGATGCTGCATAAACAACAAGACTGTATTGTACATCATCAGAAATATGTGAAAATTCATTTGGATCTGCCACCAGCTATCAATTTCGACGAGGAATGTATCTGCTCCAGCTTAATTAGAGAGGATGAAAGCAGGGCATACAGGTCAGCCTCCCCAGTGCTCTGTCACAAACTTTTCTCTATAAAACATTCCACTTCCCACTTCAGAGTCGTCAGCCATATCTGATACAACAACAGCAGTCACAGCTTGCAGATGCAGAGTGACTTAAAAATGATATTCAGATTTTGTTTTCGAGGTCATATGGAGGAATATATTCATTTATCCTCTTATCCAGTGTCAGAGATGGGATTTTACTGACTTCAGTGTGGTACCTCCTCATTCAGAGAGATGCAAAAGAGACTAAACTCAAAATTCTGGGAAAAATTCTTCTTTGACAATAAAACTTGGCACCATTCCATTTTGCACTGAAGATATGGCCTTTTGTGTTTGATTCTTCTATATTTGTGTGGGATATATATATATGTTTATATACTGATTATATATATATATATATATGCACTTATATACTATTACAAAAAAATATATATTTATATACAGTTATACATGTCAGGATTATCACACTTTTCATACAGAATCTTCCCCTGTCATTAAAAGGAAAAAACATCTCTTTTCCTCTCCTTTCTTCATGCATTTATTTTTAAGGCTGCTTTTTATTTTTTCATATATTGCCAAAAGGGCAAGGAAAATAGATTTTAAAAAATCATTTAAATTTTCTTACATCCTTAACTTCCTATTGTTACCAGTGCAGTTGCATTTTACAAAGAAATTGCATTACTACAAGCCCACCCAGATAGTTTGTGACCTGTTCTTTTACTAGTCTAAAGGTGACTTTCATTTTCATGTTGACTTTACTCTGTGCCCATTTGGAGGTTCATTCAGTGAAATAAAATTGCCTTGTAATTATTTCTACTTAGAGAAATATGACAGCTAGAATTTTTATGTTAATTAATCTTTGTGTTTTTTTCATTATTGTGCGTCTGCCTATCATAAATTTCCTTGCAATCCCGTTTTAATGCATTCTATAAATTATTGTGGTTTCTTCCAGGCCCGTCATGCCTTGCAAATAGTTGACTTTATACAGATTTCTGTTGTTTGCTGTAGTACCACCATATCTGTAATTCAGCAGGAATTATTTGCATCTCTGAACATACACGATTAGGAAGATTACTCATCAGAAATGAGCCCATGGCCAGAGCATAATCTTGTTATGAGTGTCTGTAAAAATATTAAAATACATTTTAAAAATCTAAAGAAGTAATATCTAACCCAGGGTATACTGGGCTGAAGGGAACAAAGAGGGCATTACGTTTCTTCTTGTTTTGCTGGCTCAGTGAAATTAGGAAGTCACTGTTTCCTCACCTGCATGCCCAGTTAAGGGCCATCTGTTTCCTGTTTAAATGTAGTATCTCTTACATGTTTTTTCCAAAACCCCTCTCGCATTAATCAACACAATCCCAATAAACAGAAACACCAAATCTTGCTTATCTGTCTTACTCAAGAAAGCATTTTGGTAGTTGTATCTACCATGCTTTACTGCAATGCTTTGTTTACACCAATATTCACTTTTGTTCTGTGCATTTTAAAAATTTCTCATCTAGTTCTAGGCTGATTTTGCAAGCTTTCTGCAACAGCCTGAACTCCTAAAATAATTACATGTTGATTTTGTTCACTAATGGTTTTAATCTGGGTCTGGTGTCATGTGTTGGAGTTAAACATCTTCATGAATGTTATTATAAATTTAACACTGAGTTAAAGATAATAAGGTCAAATGTATCCTTGATACATTACTTTGATGAAGGTAACAAATAATGAACATGGCCTGGTCTCCTTATTATCATGGTTTAGATTTACAGGAAATCATTGGTGGATGGATACTCCTGGTAGGAGGAATCAATGAGCCAAATTGGTTACTTGGATTGGGGTGAGATTTACACAGAGAACTAATACCTTTTATTATATCAAATAATTGCAGCATTATGATGCCACCACAATGAATGCAGACACTATAAATATCAGGTGTCATCTTTAGATAATAGTCTTTAATAAAATACAATTATCATTGATATCAGAATGCTTTTTTCATTTAATTTTAAATAAAAATGAAGATTAATGAATATATGCAAAAAGTAAGGAACAAAAATAGCTTATAAAAATGAGTGAAGTACTTAATTTCATAAATACACATACAGACACACAAAGAAAGGCTTTGAAGAACTTCATTCTGGTTTTCAGAATCAGCCACTCAAATGCTAGGAAATATGGCTCAGGCATCATTGATCTGGCTCATTTTTTGCATTCATTCTGGCACAGCCCTGAACTGCATGGCTAACATCTAGCTGTGCACAAAGCCCTTCCTCATCCATCCTACCTGATGGAGAACCCCCACTTCATGAGCTTTTGGTCTGTATTTGTTGTGTCCTCGTTGCTCAGTGTGTGCTGTGAGATTGTATTTACAGCAAGCTTTTCGTGCCTTCCCCAAAGGCAGTCAGCTGGTTTTGGGTTATTTTCAGGTGCTCATTGGTAGCTGTGACAGCAGTGGGGAGAGCCATGCAACTGCTGCAGTGGCATGGGATGGAGATACAGCACCTGCAATGCATGCCATGCAGTGCCTCCCACCAATCCTGCCCTGACAGCCCTGCATCTGAGAGTTTGACCAATTCCTTTTTCTCATAAAGTCTCATTGTGTGGGTAATAATGGTGCTGTTATTATTTGCAGGCTAAAGATGAAACAAATTTTGATGAAAATAGAAAGCTTGCTCTAATTGCCAACCAGATATACTAGGATCTGATGTTTTTGAATCCTTGGGAGAACTCCGTGGCATCCTTGCATGCATAAAAAAACCTCTTTAATTTTGGTTAGACATAGTGGTTTACCATTTCCACAAGAAAAACATCCCACTCTGAAATTAGAACCCAGGAAATTAATATACTTACTGAAATATTGTGAAAAACCTGGTTTAAGTAATGGTCCAGCATCACTGAGTCCTGACACTTTATGCAATACATTTTGCTTTGGTCCAACCCTTCTCTCTGTTGTCTGAATCACAGAATCATAGAATGGTTTGGGTTGGAAGGGACCTTACAGATCACTTTGTTCCAGCCCACCCTTCTTGGGCAGGGACACCTCCTGCTACGCCAGATTACCTTAAGTTCCATTCAGCCTAGCCTTGAATCCTTCCAGGGCAGCCACAGCTTGTCTGGACAACCTGTTTCAGTGCCTCACCACCCTCACAGTAAAAAATTTCTTCCTAACATCTAGTGTCATTTCATGTCCATTCTGTACACAGCCATCTGACCTTTCTTATGCCTGGGCTGATGAGTCGCTTGGTGCCTTTTTTTCATTCTGAGCTCTGTGCTCAAGTCCCTGACTCCTCTCATTTCAGCTGATCACATGAAAGGTTGCCTGAAAAGTTTTCTGCAGCCTCTTGTGGCCTCCCTGCCGTGCTCCTTGAAGGCTCCACCCCACTGAGCAGCAGTGCTTATCTGTCACAGCAGGAACTGGGACAAATTTTTTTGGAGAAGAATTGTTTTGCACAATTATGTTGCAGACTTGGGACCCACAAATTGACACCAGCTGCACATTTGTAGGAGGAGGACATATTTCTACATCAGTCTTGCCCTCCTGTCCTGGTGACTATAAGACTTCAGCTGGAGAGCAGGCCATGGGAGAAAATAAGATTAGCTGGCCTGCTTCCCCACCTTGACCACCTACACTGGCATATATTGCCACTTAAGTGGTCTGGCTTTCAACAGCAGATCCAGCTGAGATCCAGGCAGCCTTAGGCAGGTTGCTTTATCTTGCTTGTGGCTGGATACAAAGGTCACTTGGTCCAAGCTACAGCCCATGCCTTAGTGCAAAGAAAAGGTGACATCATTCACAGCAATGATACCAGTACTCTTCAAAATGCACAATACAGGACTCAATTACCCTTGCTGAAAAATTTAGTCAGAGAATCCAGCCTAGGTCAGACAGAAGGCATATAACATTATTTTGTCCCAAACAGATGAAATTTGGCTAAGCTATAAGTCACTGAAATCAGCAGAGTGTCTGGTAAATGAGAGGACATGTTTCCAGTCCCATTTATAATGTGCTGAAAAAACAGTGTGAATGCCAAACTGAAGATATTAAAGCTGGGTCAGAAGTGCATGGTTCAGGACAAGGAAGTTATTTCAGCTTGTGAGTTAAATAAGTAAGGATAATAAACAGAGACTGGCACAAAGGGTTAAAGCTTGTACAGCTGTTTTATCCTGAATGTATTGAACAGATCTAATATTTTAAGTTGGCTTGAGTGACTTCAATTGTTATAAAATAGGGTAATTTTGTAAGTTTATAGAAACAACAAAGAACATAAATCAGGTTATACAAAAAGAAAAAAGACAATCAAAGTGAACCTTTATGAAAGGAACAAGAATGCTGATAGAACATGGGGCTCCATTTATACAGGAATCTTGAAGATCTCAATGCCTACTTTGGCACCTGAGTCCAACATATAGGTAGGTATGGCTGGTATCTAATGATCCTGTATCACCTTGTCTAATCCTGTGGGTACCTCAGCTTCCCTGACACCTTGGGAAAGCAAGATATTCCTAAATCCAGAGAGATCCAAGCACCTAGGCTCACTCTCTATGCTTTAAATAGTCACAGGTTAGTCTTCCTCTATTTATGCCACCAGTAGGACTGGGTCAGGTTTAGGGTAACAGAAGAAGAGGATGGGAGAGTGACTGCGTCCACATTTTTACCTGAGGAGTCTGTGCTTTTCTATTAATTTGGATTGGGAAATATCCAGCTTTAAATCTTTCCCTCCTGTTGGGCCCTGAGATCACTCTTTTGGTTCCCCAGAGAACACCCTTGGCTGTGAGGTGATCTGCTATGGAACCTCCTCTGTCTCTCATGTGAATCTATGTGACATAATGCAATATTTATTTGGGATAGTTAATGGATAAAGGCAAGAAAATGACTGTGTAATGTAATTTTTTTAGACTTTTTTGAATGAGATGAGTAAAAATAAAACCCCCTCCTTAAAAAGGTCATCATTCTGCTTTCATGAATATGATTCTTCATATCCACCCCTTCCTATTCATGGTATAGGGAACCCCAAACAACTGACAGAATCAGGCTGGGAACTCCATTAGATGGCAGGATGCTTTAACATGACAAAGTTCAACACAGCAGAAAATAAATCTCTCTGCTCACTTCCCCCTTGAGATGACTTCCTTCCTTGTTTCCTGTAGCTGGATATGTGCTATGTGGGAGAGGGGGCAGGGTGACTACCTGGTGTAAATCCTTCTCTCCACTGCCTGATACCTTTAATTAAAATTAACCTTTCAATAGTATATCTGAATTGACATATTCCTGACTTCACACTACCTCTCTCTCTCCTAGTGTTCTGGAGACAGACTGGCAAAGCTGCAATGCATCATGTTATCTAACACAGTAAATGTGAAACCTTCTTCTGAAGCAAGTCTTTCTCTGTGAGTCTCATATTAAGATCAAACCTAAAACCACAGATACTGGAAATTAAAATTGAAAAGTTTATTTGAATAACATTCCAACAACCTCTGCTTTTCTAGAAGAAACAGCTCAAACAATGTCTGCCTCTAAAGTGCTTCCTGTGCCATGTTTTAGATCTGGAGCAGCTTCCCTTCTCATGCAGGAAAAAGACACTAACTATTGCATTTAAATTCCTTCTAAAGAGTCAGGGGAAAGCTGCTAACATGCACCAGAACAGTCTCACTCATCTTGCAGCTTCATCTTACAGTTCTTCCCTTGGAAAATCAAGTTAACAAATTCAGAGTGAATCAAAAGGAGGTAGGGAAAAAGGTAAACTCCAGTGCAAGTTGTCACTGCTTTCATGTACATGATGTTTCTCATCCAACTCTAGCTTATATGACAGAATGTATAACACAGTAGTTCCTGGGTTTTCACTTTCATAATTTCACAGTGGCCAAAGCACTGAAAAATATATCCATCAGCCAAACATTGGCTGCTTTGTTCTTCCCTCTATCTAGCTTTTTTCTTTCATCCCTTCTTTCACTTTTGACCTTCTCTTATTCATTTCCAGTTCTTTGTCCCTCTTTCCAGTATTATAATGCTTTTCCCTTCTTACTAAACTTCAGTTCTACTTCCAGTCACTGTGGAACTTGTTTAGTTTTTCCTTCTTTTGTCATTTCTGTTTTTCTCTTTGTAGCATGACCTCTCTTCCTTTTGCTGATCCATTAATTTCTCTGGTCAGCCAACTACATTATTACTTTCTCTCTGTAGAGATTCCATTATCATTCTCTTTTTTTCTGCCTTCCACTTTTTCCTCATTTTTTTCTTCTTTTTTCTTCAGAAGCATTTCCTTTGTCTTAATACTCTCTCAGAATATTTTTCTGACATTAATAGAGAAAGTTTTATTCATTGTCTTGCTCTCCTACAGGCTCAGTTCTCTCTCATCCCTCCTTTTTTGACTTCTAGGTACTTAGAAGCCACAAATATCCAAGTAGGAACTGGAATAACTTAGTTTGACCAAATAGTGTTGATCAGACATAGGTGAGATAAATGAAGAGTACAGATGGACTGACCAGGAGTACACAGTTTGCATACACAGAACTGCCCAACAATAAAAGGAGCTCACCAGTTTTGAGGATCTCAGGAGCTCTCAAGTACTGTCAAGAGCTTAAAGGGACAAATTGAGGAACAGTGTAGAGATGGATGTGGAAAAGGCAGGTAAGATAAACTAGGGGAATAGTAATTTTATGTTATGTTTCTTTATGCCTTTCGGGTCATTAACATTTAGGGTTTGTCGATGCAGCTTGAGAGAGCCATTTATATTTATTGTTTGAAACTTCTCAAAATTGTGTTATGAAGAGCATTTTTGGCTCTGTCAGGGATATTTCTAACATGGGAGAAAAGTTAATTCCTCCCCAAACCAAGTTATTATCATAATTTGCTAGCATATGTCTATCATAACTATGTTTTTTCTTGGAATCCTTCCAGCAGGTAATTTTGGGAGACCATTTAAGAGAGCCCTTTATCTCTACTACATAGTGGGAGCATGGGGATTTTGATTACTATTTACCCCCTTTTTAACTTTTCAACTGTTATTTTAAAAAGCGAGGGCTGGGTTTTCATTCTTCCAATTCAGTTTTCAGAGTGCAAAATGAAGGTCTGGCACTCCAGGGTGTATGTTAGCTACAGGATAATGTTTGTGGCAGAGAAGTATACAAGGCAAGAAATGGCTTTTGTGGGTGATTAAATACTGAAGTGAAGCTGAGGTGTTTGATAACCACAGAAGCTATTTATTGTGTGTATACTCCAGTGCCATGAACATTATTCCTATTATACAACAAGACAAAAGAAGATTCAACAAACCATAGCGAGAGAAGGATGAAGGGGTTTTTGGTTGTTGCTTTTTTGTTTGATGGAAGTTTGAAAGTTCTAATTCATTCTCTGCTTTTCCTAACATTTCCTTTCACGTTGAAGAGTGGCAGGGGAGGGGATTAAGGCCAAAACACAGAGATTGGCCTGCAAATGGTAGTAGTAGAGACTGAACTCTGAATAAATATTGTGAGTTATCACATGTTATCATCAAACAGCAGTGCTCACTGTTTTGCTGGGAGTCCAAGAAAGACCATGCTAATAGTATTCATAAAAAACATTTCTTTATGTTGTGACAAATAAGCTTAGGGAAGGAAACAAGTATCATCAAATCTAAAAAATCCCAACAATGTGATGTATTAAGAAGATAATGGTAATGTGCATCTTCTACTTGTTCTATTAATCCTCACAGCAGCAGTGAGAGCTCAGGAAATACTGTGAGATCAGGCTCAAAAACACTACTTAGATTCTAAGTGGCAATTCTGTTTGCTTGTTCCCTGCTTGTTTCCTGCTCTTTCTGTTTAGTGTTTTGGGTTTTTGGGATGGCCCTCAGTGATCCCCATCAAGACTCTGTTCTCAGAAGGAACTGAAAACTACAATGAGCTTTGAATAAAAAAATCCATTGTATGGGAAAACATATCTGTCTCAATGTCATTGCTTAAGAGGTGTCAATTCCTCCTTAAATCACTTTAGTTGTTAAGAAGAGCAGAAACAAAATGGTGTGGTTAAAATGACCAACTACCCTGTGGAAACCCTGAGGAAATCAGTCACAGCCAACCCCACCACCAGTCTTTGTTTGTAAATCTTGCTCATTAAACAATTATGAGCAGACAATGTATTTGTGAAGTGTGAACTCTGTTTGCAAATGGCTTGCCCCAGATAAACAAAGCCTGCTTTGTCAAATCATGAGAAATAATTTAACCATCTGTAGTCACAACAACCCTGTGAGTAACAGCTGTTTTTACACCACTTCAGAGGTGGGGAATTCAGAGAGAAAAATGTTTTGCACCAATAGCAAAATGTGAATTAACTTAAAGCAGTGTTAATCATGCTGTGATTTTCTTTGCGCATCTCCTTACAGGAAATAATACAAATTCCATGGGAATGTTTGTTACTTTGATGAATTAATGTTAAATGACTTTTAAGGTTGACAACAGCTGCTGTCTGCCCATAGACATTCCTCCAGACCAGGCTGTTTCTAAAAGTTTTTTAAGTCATTAAAATATTATCTGAGCATATTGTTGAGTACTTGCAGCTTTGAAAGGTGCTGCCCTGTCATCACAAGCTCACCTAGCAAGGGAGATTAAGGGGCTTGCACCTGCCAGCCACAACACAGCAGCAGCACATGGTCCTGCTGCCCCCTCTGAGGTCCCTCCCTGCCTCTGCTGCACTGGGGGATGGTGAAGGCTGGTTCCAAAGCCCTCCATCCCTTCCTGTTCGTGCCCAGGAAATGTTTCCTCAGTATCAATATGTTACTTGTTGCCAGCCAATTTTCCTCTCTTTTACTTATCATCATATGTGGCTTAACAGATCAGTGCCCTCTCCTGTGAGACTCAGTACCCTACCAAGCACATCTTCTTATTTGGATGATTGGTTATTTTAAGTACCCTTGAAATGCATGCTAGTTTTGTTCAAAAATAAGATATTTTCTTGTTATTACTTGTGTCCATGTTTTATATTATTTGCAGCATCTAAACATTTATATCTGTTGTTGAACTGTATATAAAAAAATAAAAATGCACTAATGGAAATTTATTTTAATGCCTAATATAGCCACACAAAACAACAGTATGGACTCAATGATTCTTGCTGTTGTTTTTCAGGTACAAATTTCCATATGAATTATGGGATAATATTTCTGCTCCGGAGTGGAATGTGAATACAGCTTTCTTTGTGGTATTCAGTGCTAATGTGCATATTTAAATGACAAATAAAGTTCTACTTATTCTAAATTATCTTGAATGACTATGAAAACGTACTGTTACATTCAGATGTATCATTTAGAAGAGGGTTTTCATTCTCCTATGATGTGACCTAATTTCAAAAAAATTGAGACTGGGAGTTGTGCTCTCTTTGTTTTACACAGCAGATGTTAATTTCATTATCTATTTAATTTGAAAGCTGCACCGATTTCCACTGTTTCTTCCTCTGAGTGTCATTGCTGTATAAAAAAATACTATCAAATATAGCAAAGGTCATTTACAGTTACACCCAAAATGCTGGCCTGACCTTACAAGTAATAAACTATTTTTTTTTTCAGTCATATGAATATGGTTGGCTGTAATGTGACTATTGCATAAGGCTGGGTGGCATAATAGGATAACAGAACTGGATTGTCATCAGAAATAAACATCATAAGAAGATTCCTCATGGCCTTATTGTCTCCTGGGTTATGCACATTCTTGAAGGCAAACTGACATGGGGCAAAATAGCATTGGCTCCTATTTTTGTATACTATTTTATTTCAGTACTTTCAAGACCCAGCCTGCTTAGTTTACAGGTCTACTTCAAAATTAACTACGCTTGCCTCAGGTTTTAGAGATTTAACTGTATTGTGATCTACAATCCATCAGTATCTCCTTTCCAAAACTTAAAAAAATCGTTGTTGATGCTGCTTTAATTCTCATCAATTTTAATCTCATAAAAATGCTCAAAGTCTACTTGCATCCTTCCTCAAAGGCAACATATTGCAAAATGTATTAATGCTTTTTTTTTATATTTCATTTCAACAGCCTAAAAATTCAGTTGTCTGTTATATTAATTGTGAAATCATACTTGTGGCCTTGTGGTCTTCCCAAGTAACAGAACCATCTAGTATTGGTCTTTATCAGTATTAAGTTTAGGAATCTGTAAGAGAAACATGGGATGTGAACAGAATTGGTATTGATAATTCAGTGGGTGGCATTCTCTTCTCTAACTGCTACAGATTCACTGGATCAGAATGCTAACAGAGGGCTGAGCTTTCAGCTAAAAGATTCTTAGGTATGTGATTTAAAATAATTTCCCTACACTTGTGTTGGTAGAAACTCCTCTGAACCACTACACAAAAGTACCATAACTGTATGAACAAGAAAAAAATGTCACAGGTCATTAAGCAAGTACAATAGATGGTGTACATAGTAATTTGGAGAACCAATAAAAGCTCCTGCAGCAACATGATCTTGAAGACATTGGTTACTGGGTGAACTGATGGGCTGTCAGGTGGATGCTGAAGAATTTGTACTCTATACTCTCTTACAGAGATTATATAGATTATATAGGCCCTACATTATAACAGGTCCTGTAGAGAGATCTAGACAAATCAGAGGGCTGGGGGTCCACCAGCTGTATGAAGTTTAACAAATACAAATGCTGGGTTTTACTCCTGGGTTGGGGAGCCCTGGATGCATGGACAGACTGGGGAATCAGTAGGGAAGGGACCTGGGCACACTGGGCAGTGGAAAGTTGTAGCCAGGAGGGCTAACAATGTCTTGGGGGGCATCAGGCCAGCTGGGCAAGGGAGGGGATTGTCCTGCTCTGCTCTGAGCTGGGGCAGCCTCACCTCAGTGCTGGGGGCAGTTTTGGGTGCCACAATATAAGAAGAATATTAAGCCATTAGAGAGCACCCAAAGGAGGGCAACAAAGATGGTGAAGATATGAGGTGTGGCTGATGTCACCTGGTTTATTAAGCCAGGAGAAGACTGAGAGTCTTCTCAGTCCAGAAATTCCTCATGAATAAGATATTTACAAGCAGGTATTGATATCTTCTTTCTGATGCCCAGTGACAGGACCTAAGGGAATGTCCTGAAGTTGTGTCAGGAGAGGTTTAGGTTGGATATCAGGAAAAAGTTCATTACCCAGGGGGTGGTTGGGCACTCAAACAGTTCCCCAGGGAAGTGGTCCCAGCATGAAGCCTGAAGGAGTTCAATAAGGGTTTGGACAATGCTCTCAGACACATGGTGAGCTTCGTGGGGTAGGGTCCTGTGCAGGGCCACGAGCTGGACTTCGATGATCCCATGGATGCCTTCCAGCTCAGGATATCCTATGGATATTTTGTGAGAGAATTACTATGCACTATGCAATGTAGCTAAGAGCTTACAAATACTGGAAAAGAAGGAAAGCATGTCTGCTAAAGATTATCTGAAATTACTTTTGCCATGTAAACAGAATTCACAGTGATGTCAGAGGTGAACGAAAAAATCTATTGTTAATTGAAGTAATTTCTAATACATGAAAATTAGTTTTATTTTCTTACAGAATCATGTTATGAGATTTCCTAGAATTGTTTACACCGTAACTTGAAAGTTGCATGAATACCAACTAAATTTAAATAGAGGTGCAAGATGGCATTAGGAAAGGAGATCATGTGGTGTTTTAACCTACTTGGATTACATGATAAATAAAGGCAAAGAAATTGAGATTGTTTTGTCTTACCTGAAAACTCTGTAACTCTGCAGCAAAACACTTAATTTCTCATTTCTGTTTATCACCATATTACTCATTGCCCCACAACAGTGCTTTGTTATGCCAAATTCTTTTAGTGTAATAAAGATCAAACTTTACTTCTGTAATAAAGATCAAGATTACTTTACAACTGCAAATTTTTTTCCTATACCTGTTCTTAGTTTTGGGATAGGTATAAGTAACTAAATATGGAAAATGCCTTCCAAGAATATAGCTATCATTAAAAAAATCCAAAATAAACAAAGAAATTAGTAGGTACTTAAGCCATGCAGTCAAGATTGCTCTAAAGTCAATGCCAAACATTTGAAAATGTTATAATGAGAAATACTTTTCATTATAATGAGAAGTATTTTTATTCATTTTTCTTGAGAAAGTCTTACAGTAGCCTTTAAAACATGGTCTTAAGAGAAACTTTTCTAGGAACAGCAAACCATGGAGTATCTTTACTGAATGGAAAATAGCACAGCTCATCTCTCAGCTGTACAGTTACAGTTCTGAATCCAGACATTTTGGCAACCACACAGTATGCAAACAAACATAAACTTTGTAAACACATGATTAGGCAGGACCCTTCTCCAGGATCCCATATTTAGGATGGTCATAAGATATTCAAACAAAGAATTAATGCATTTGTATATACAATCCCCTTAGAGAGAGATTATGAAATTTTCACAGATAAACCCTCCAAAAAGGATTCATGATGAAATGCTATCCATAGCATTAGAAATATGTACCAAACCCATTCTTAGCAAACTTTCCAATATATCATTTTCAAATAGAGCCACCCTTAGTCTCCATATGTCTATTCTTTCAGACAATGTCTTCCCTCTATCTTACAGATGAAAATGAAAAAAAGGTAAGAGACATCATAGTGGTATTGTCTCTATATTAGCTCATTACATTTGTCAAGTTAAAAACTAGAAAAGACCTGTAATCAGGAAAAAAACACGCAGAGATTAGGGCCAGAGTTTTGAATGAAATTTAGAAAAATAATATATTAATTTAAATTAAATACTTCATTGTTTCTTAAATCTATTTTGCGATAAAGTAGTATTTTGTTTCAAATTTAAATCAAATTTAGTATCAGTACAAAATTTATATGGTTGAAACTGTCATAACAAAATACTTCAAGTGTAAAGTTAAAGAAAAAATTCATTACTCCTGAAAATAACATAAAAATGTTTGAAGTAAGAAACAAAGTAGTTCAGGTTGACCAGAGAGAGTTTTGGGTTTTCTTTAATTACATCCAAAGCTAAAAGAAAAATCACTTACTTGTATGGTTCTGCAGAAAAGGAAAAATCGCAAAAATATGGTGACTGTTTTGTTAACAGAAGGGTTAATTTTATTATGAGAGAGAAGCTAAATAACACCTAACCAAATCACTGTACTGCTTAAAACAAATGAGTTGAACTATCCTTTTATGCTGCATATAAAATGTTACTGGACATGTTTTTTTTTCCTCTCATGACAGTACAAAACAACAGAGGTTCGGGCAAGGCATACTCAGGGGTTCATAGGAAACAAATTAAATCCCTGGTCATTTGTGATGAGATATCACTTGTTAGTGATGCAATTATTCAAGAAGAATTATGAGAAGGAAAGAAACATCATGTTGCTTGATACCATGCACAAGTCTGTGGAATTATGCAACAGCAGAGGCCTCTCTCTCAGTTTAGTCTTAATATGACCCTTGCTTAGTTCAGGAGCTCAGTGTGCCAAGCATTTACTGCAACTACATGAAGAGTTGTTACATCCTTGGCAATGCCATGCAGAGTTTAGCAAACAAATGTTACTTTGAAGACAAAATACATTTGGTGTCACTTAATTCATATTCAGTAACTTGAAATAGAATTCTAATGGGACAGTCCTGAAAGAAGTAGCCTGGATCACTTACTCCAATTCACTACAATTATAGAGTATATGATTATATTTGATTCCAGCCTTTACCAGATTCATTGCATTAAGCAGATATAACATAAAGGATCATGTTTATCATACATTGTCAGGGTCAATCAACTTCAAGTAAATTTTGGTAATATGCTCACGGGGAGAAAAAGAAATGACTGGTGTTGAACTTTCAGGCAGAAGAAAATTTAAATAAAATTCAGTGTTTGCAGAGGCAGGAATGGTAGCATATGCTCAAGAGAAAATAAGAAAAACCACTTCTGTTGCTTTTTTTACCCAATCCCTTAAGACAGATGCTGAAATATTATAGGCTAGATGTGTTTGCAGTCAATGACAGAGGCAGATCTGGTTTTAATGCTATTCTCTATATTTTTTGAAAAGAAACTTTAAATGCTTGAGGCACAAGGGGAAGGAATTTCTCGGGTCTTTGTAGCCACTGCTCTTCTCAGAAAGCCTTTTCTCTTGTCTTTCCCTTATGGCCACACTTCAAGTATTTCCATAGGTCCTTGCCTCCTGTCTGCCTGCTGCTCCCAGCAGCAGCAGCCCCCAGCAGGCCTTGGTGCCCCCCCTCCCAGGCTCACAGACATCTTCATTTTCCCACATCCTCCAGGTGCATCACTCACTCCCTTCTGGTGGTGTCTGTGACCCACGGGTTTGACAATTGTCCATTTGTTGTTCTTAAGAAGGGATCAGGAGACCAACTGACCCAGCTTAATTAGTTTATTGATTAGTACCATAAAGTCCATAACCAATTAGTGAGAGTAAAGTTATTAATGTCCAATTCTGCAATAGTTTACTGTGGGAATGCAGCCATGCAGCAGAACAAAGCAAAACCAAGATACAGCTCATCATAGCCCCTCGTGTATCCCACTTCTTCCCCAGATCACATGAGAAAACCTTCCATTGTGCGCACTTCTGTTCCCACTTTCCCTAGCACAGAGAGAACATAGCATTCTGGGTTTATTCTGCCTTGCTACTATTACAAAAGGAATAACTGACCTAGCCCCTAGTAGAGAGATTACAGCACTTTAACTGTTAAAAAAATGCCTGCTGTGGAATGGAGTGTAGCATGAATGCAAAACATTTTGAGGATGTAAGACAGAGTAACAAGACTTTGGATAACAGGGCAACAGATCCTATTCAGTATCTTTCTGAATGAGATTTAGTTATACCTATCATAAAAATAGGTTTTCTATACTGTGAAATTCATAGTCATATGCTAATGCTTTAGTGGGAAATTAAATATAGTGTTTTATAATAGTAGTTAAAGTTAAAGAAGGAATTACTGAGTACAACCAGCGTGCAGTGATCAGCATTTGTGCTCTGATAGCAAGCAGGTTGTTCTTTCCCTATGTATAGGGAAAAAACCCCCTATGCTGTAAATGTTATGTTACATGTTTTGAGGTGTTGTGTTTGGGTCATTAGGCACATATACATAAAGGAAATTTTTATTCCTTTAATATGACTGCAAATATCTGTAGGTATCAATATGTTGTGTAATTAAAGGACTCTGTTAAACAGGATGAACTAACACTATTGCTTCTAACAAAACCCAACAGGAGCAGGAGAAACTCATCTGCATTGGAACATGATTGATCATGATCAGGATCTGTAAGGCACATCATTAAATACAGTCCTCAGTTTACAGTGGTAGAGAGTGTTCGTGTTCTGTTTCCAGGAGCCAGCTTATTCTGTCTCCTTGTTACAGTTTTTCTCTCAAGACTTTTTTGATCATTACCTTTTATAAGGATTACTGTGACATTCAGTTTAAGGAAATACAGTAATTTCTTTCTATTCCAACTTTGTAACTTTATTGGGATTTGACAATGAATTTTTGTAGCATCATATTTTAAAGCGTACCTCATTGTTCTTAAGAGGTAAGCAAATCTGCTGTAGCATTATATTAGCAAGGACTATATTCCCACCAAAAGAGAGGCAGAAGGGTACTGCATTTGAAAGGGCTTCAGCAACACTCTCAGAGCTGAAAACAGATACATTGAAATTAGCTTGTTGAAAATAAATTAATTTTCCACTTTCACCTAAGAAAATTAATTCACAGGGGAAAGTCAGTGTGAGGGGTTCATTACTGCAGTATTTCGTGCATGAGTTCATTGATGCCTTGCTCTCATGTCATGAGTTGAAGTCTCAGCCTGAGATGCTAATTCATGATGATGCTGCAGTGCAGGTCATTTCTGAATGTATGTTGCAATGCTGTGCTAATGGTTCATTCTTTCTCATGACAGAGTGGGTGTGCTCTGGAGAAGGGTATAAAAACATGATCATAAGTGGCCCATATCATTCCTAGCTTGGATTATTCAGTGACATACAGAGAATGTGAAAAAGCTGGTACATTTTGCTGTATTTTGCCAGAAAATGGGTTTGCATCTTGTGTAAAGCCCCTGAGGAATCATTAAACAGAGAAGGATGAAATAGTAAACTCTGATAAAGCAATGAATAGCAAAAATACTTGTGGAAATCAGATGTTTGACCCTTTGCAAACAGAGGAGAACAGTTTGTCAGTGGAACCAATACTCCTCTTCAGTCTCTGCAATTGCTTGTTGGAATGGAAATTTATTATAAAAGTGGTAGAACTCCTTTTTTCCCCCTTTTTTTTCTGTGGTCTTCCTAGAAATTTGCAGGTGATGAGAGAAGCCTTCATTCTAATAAAAGAATAGGCCAGCTTACTGATTGGAGAAAATTACATGAAGTTTTTTAATCAAAGTCTCTGTGGTCTGCTGTCTGATTTTCTAGGCCAGATGTCAAATGTTTTTCACTGATGTCGATGTTGAAGTAATCACTAAGCCAATTCCAAGAATGAGTAAGTGAGACTGTAATAACATTTCATTTCAGTATTACATAAGCTTTTTTTCCCAGCTATGAACAAAGTAACAGGACCCCTCTGATTCAATATAATTACACAAACTATTACTTTGAAATTTGTGAGACAGTTTTATGTGTGGGCAATTGCTCTATACATATACATGGGAGGTTTCAGTACAAAATGCAAAAACACTTACAAAGTTTCATATTTTTAAACATTTACATTTAATTTAAAACATAATTACATTTTTCATATTTAATCTATTTTATTAAGTTTATCTTTGCTGCTACAGTATTAACCAGTAATTTGAAAGGCAAGAATTTTCTAGAAAAAAAGACTTTGCAATTTGAAAATGGGGAGAGAAAGAACTAGCTGGCTCAATGGATGTCGTACCTGAGTGAGTGAATCTCAGTTGAATATTGTGCAACTGCAGCATCAGATTAAATATTTTACAGTTTTTATGTGAAATATAATCAAAGTTACTCATAGTGATGTAGAGAATTAGTCTAGTAGAACTAACTCAGAATTTAAACAAATACATTGTCTATAGCTGTTTCAAGAGGAAAGTGGTGATATAACAAAATAAATAATATTTGTCACAGATAAATAGAGAAAAAATCAAATCTAACTAATATGAAACTATATACAATGCTCAGAGTAATCTTCCTCTATGGGTAAATTAATAAATTAATGGGTAAATTAATATGGGTAATTAGTACTACACAGGTACTCGTGGCACATTGATCCTTAGTAGAAACTAATAAAATGTTAACATTGCCTCTTTCACCACAATTCATATCTTTATTGAGAAGATATTTTGATTACATATCTTCTGCTTTATCCACTAGTATTTGGTGAGCAGCTATCCAATTTGCTGTTCCTTCACTGGTGAAGAGCTGCCTCGTTTCTTAGAGAGAATTTCATATTCCTTCATGAGCTTTGCTATGGTGCTTGGTACTGCAGTTCCATAAGCAGTGACAAAATCATAAGGTTTTCAGACTGCTTTTCTGAGAAGAAGCATTATTTATGCTCATTTTGCAGAAGGGAAAAATATTTGCAGAAGGCATGGAAAGATTGACACAAATAAGTGTTACTGTTTTCTGGTACCCATCCAGGATTGTTTTCCAGCATCCTTCACCTCAGAGCACACTTTGTTCAAAGATCAGCTTGCTGCCTGCATGCAGTTGGGATGTTATTTGCAATGTCTGTAATTTCAGCTCATGCCTCCTGTGTGTACACACAGAGTGTAGAAACCAAGGTGTCGTGGGACAGACCGAGTCCAGCTCCTGTGCTGGGCACACAGGACAGACAGGACTCCTAAGCCTTTCAGCCCAGGCATCACTGCTGGCTCCACCTGTAAAACTGCACCTCTCAAGGGCCTGTGATCTGATCCAAATTAATTTGGCAATTAATTTAGGCAAGACAGACTCATTTCAAGGATGAGGGCACGTGATCTTTTAAGAAAAGGTCACCAGAACAAGTTAATGGGGCTTGGAAGCCCTTGAAGAGATACATGTGCTTTTTCTAAGATACAGTGGAATATCTTTTGCATCATATTTCCTAAGTTTATTCAGTCTGAGAGAGCTACACAACAGGAAAAACTTACATTTCAAACCCAAATTTTGAAGTCTGAGAAATATGTCAGAAAGTGAAGACAGAATATTAAAATGGAATGCACCATACAAGATTCAAAACAAGAAGTACTACCAGACCTACCACCAGAAACAGGCAGAACATAAACAAGTTGGAGAAATATTGCAACAGCATAAACCCTTTAAAAATATAAGAGCTTTGATCTTAGTCACAGTGATCCCCAGGGACAATTCTCTGTCCTGCAATCCTGACTTAGTCTACCAAGTACCTCAGAGGACGGTGAATGCAAGATTGAATATACAGTGAATAAGTAGATTAGTTAGAAAAGTTAACATTTCATTCATAAGCTCAGACATGATCTTCTCCTATAGACCTATGTCATAATATAAAAATTTTCCCATAAAGTGAGCAACTTTGTAATTAAAACACAGGTCAAAAGCTCCAGCATTCAGAGATACTTTTCTGCTTTATCAAGCAAAACCATTTTCATGTGCTACCTATACAGCAAGTACCAAAAAATCTGCAGTGATTGAGATAGTCCACTGCCACTTTGATAGTGTAAAGCTGAATTAAATTAAAAACTTGCAGACACATATGACTAGATAGTATTGCATAAAACAACAGTTCTCCAGAACCACCTCATGGAAAAATTTGCCTGTGCAGAGCAATCTTTGCACACTGAGGTGTTGGTATACAGACATCATAAATGTTTGCTTAGAGCTTGGGCCCTAAATGAAAATTATAATAACCAAGAATACTCTTTCAGACTGGAAAAAAATGGAAAAATTACTATCACAGCTAAAACTGTTGAGGATAATAAAGTTACATTCCAGGACATGGGTCTGATTCCATTTATGTGTACTTCATGACAAAGAACCTGTTCCCTTTTAGGTTAATAAAAAGTGGCACATTGAATTGTACAGCACTGTCAAAGAGAAGCTCTCTAAGCAAAACCTCTTGAAAATCATATCTAGTATAATTCCTTAGACCATGTAAAAAAATCCCTTTGATAAATAATGAATAATTTTCATTATTTTTCAATATTTTGCCTCTCTACTTGCTTGTTGAAAATAGCTTATTTTCTTTTAATCTGTGTTTGAAATGGTTCATTCAATTTTTTGTGAAATTTTGTTCCTCCATAATTTCTTATTTCAGTTGTTTTCTTAGCTACAATGGGTCACTGGAGACTCATATAATTGTTTCTTACTCTCTAGTTGGATGTATGAGATTGTAGATACAGAGCCTCTGAAGTGAAAGCTCCTGGAAAATAAATACCTGCAATTGTTGAGCATGCAACATTAAAATATGTTTTATGAGATGTTCATGGCAATAAAAAGACACTTCCAGAAAGTATACGGGAAGAAAAACCCTGGTATGAAAACATCCCCAAATCATGTTTTATTTTGTGTAAGTATTTATGGAAATAGTATTTGCTGTAGTGGGCTAGAACCTACACAAACAATATTTTTCCTACTCTTCAGGGAACCAAAGAAATAACACGTAAGTAAATAATTCAAAATATGTATTTTTGTTAAAATATCACCTTTTCAATATTTTGAAGACAGGAATTGGTCAAAACCTGATTATCATGACACAATCAAACATGTCAAAGCTCACACTGGTGAATGCAGGCTGAACATTTGAAATACCACCAATAAAAAGGTAAGCATATTCTTGTATATAACATCCCCAAAATACGGCTTTCAAAGTCTTACATACACTTAGGAAGCAGAATATTTCGCCTGATTCTTGGTAAGAGAGAGTGTAAATACGACTCTGAGCACATTACTACTCCAAACACATTCTTAATAAGGCTTCCCATAGCCAGAAAAATAAAGCTGCTATTGGGAGGGCACCAAAAGGAGCAGGATGACAGAGCAGGTAGCTCATGCCCTGTGTACTGGCTCTGACCATTGAGATGCTTCTTCCATCTGCTCTGCTTTCTCCTCTCTCCTATCTCTAGCTGTAACATGAACAGCAGGAGCCTGGCTCTTCTGAGTGTGGACCATGGCAACCTTCCCAAATGAGACTGGAGGTCTGCCCAGTGTTCTGTGAACAGAGCAACAGCTCCGGTTTAGTAACTACTGCTGGAAGATGGAAAAGCAAAAAGTCTACTGAAGGAAGCTGAGACCGAAGAGAAGCTTCCATAGGGAAAGCTTGGGGAAAAATAACACCAGCCCATTACAGGATGAGGATGGTCACCTCACAAAGAGGAAGAGCTGAGGCAAAGGCGTTTAACACATTCTCTGCCTCTGTTTTCAACACAGAGGATGGACCAAGGAGGCCTCAAGTGCCCTGAGCCGGAGGACCACGGCTGCAAGAATGATCAACTCCCAGGCTACCTGAAATTGTACAGGATCTGCTGCTCCAGCTGGATCTCTACAAATCTGCAGGGCCTCTTGGGATTCATCCAGGAATCCCCAAAGAACTAGCTGATGTCATCGCAAAATCAAATTCCTCCAGATAACCGGAAACCTCATGAATCACTGGTCCACTGCCCATTTTGAGAAGGATACAGGGCTGGCTGGCTGGCCTGTTTGAGGGGGCCTGGATGTAAAACATGAATGCTTCTAAGTATCAAGTCTTCTGTGAATGGGAAAACTGTGCTCAGCCCAAAGGCTGCCAGAATACGGGTGGGAGAAAGAAATCTGTTTTTAAAGAAGATGTGTTTCTCAGACATAGAACAAGAAGTTTGGTCTCAATGAGATGTAAAAGTAAGATGAGTGGAAAAAACAGATGATGATCATCAAGGTGTTAGAACAAAGGAAGAGAATGGTTTCTCGTTGCATTTTATAGCAACCAATTTTAGGGACAGTCAAAATGGTAGATGCACACTCATAAAGGTATATTCTATATATTGAAGCTATAAGTGTGAATTGCAGGCAGTTTTAACCAAGAAGAGGGCAAAAGGAAAAACATTATTCTCCAACAGAAACATATAAAAACTAACAGTTTGAAAGGAGAAAGCTAGCAAGTCCTTGTTAATGAAATAAGATTAATAAAATGAGGTATTAACTTTTGGAAAAGGATGAAGTTAGGAGCAGTCTCACCCTGTACTTTGTATTGTGCAATAGTGTCTGTTTGCTGAACTGATCCACACATAGTGTTGAGCTTTGCTATTTCCTTTTATTCAGAATGATGATTTTGCTAAGGCATTTTCCCCTTGGGTGTATTTTCCAAAGTGACTCCTCCCTAACTCCTGATATACAGGCCTTTCTATTGCCAGCAAATGAGGTCATGACTTACCATCTTGGGTGACTGGACAACACATTCTTACTGGGACTGCCACAAAGCTGTGCTACTGTCACCCTTCACAGCACTCTTGGTGACATGTTTAACCATGTCTGTACCTGAGGCACAGCTGTCAGTTGATTACTGCTGTTTTTATGAGCTCTTTATGTGCCATCATGTTACAAGCAGGCTCATTTCACAGAGCATGCATCCCATCAGAAAGGCACCTTTGCTTACACTAGCTGCAAAACTCATTTTACACAGCCTGTTTTAGTCCATCACAGCAGTATTGTGTACTTTGCATTAAGTAAAGGACATGCTATTCTGGTTTCTTTGAAGATGTTGTGAAAGGTGGGCTAGCAGTACAATCCTGATCATGGTCCCACCTTTTCCTCAGTCTGAGTAATCAAAGCAATTCCACTAATCCCTTCACAGAGATGAGAGCAGCTTAGTTGTGTTCACGACAATGGCTTGATGTTTTTCAACTGGAGCTTTATTCAAAAAATGGTGTCTGAGGCAAAAGGACACTTTGGGGGTGCAGCCTTGAAAATTTGGCAGCTCAGCGAATTTAATATCTCTGCACTGTCCTGCAATATAATTTCATTAAGAGCTGAATCTTTTTGGTCATATGCAAAAGCCAGAAAGACTCTGCAGGTTTCTCAGTGGAATTCAGTGCCTCATTATTTCAGGCAAAGGCTGATTTAGGATTTGTGGTTTTTTATGGACATTTCCAAGAATGATTGAAAAGATGGCTGCAAACAACAAACACCTTGTTATTAGCAATATTCCAGGGGAGATGTTACACTTCTATACAATCTTCTTGACTCCAAGTATAAATAATAGTCTTCCAGCATGAATCCTGGTTAATGGCAAGTTGACCATGAGCCAGCAGTGCCCTGGCAGCCAGGAGGGTCAACCCTGTCTTGGGGGGCATCAGGGGCAGCATCACCAACTGGGCAAGGGAGGGGATTGTCCTGCTCTGCTCTGCCCTGGGGTGGCCTCAGCTCGAGTGCTGGGAGCAGTTTTGGGTGCCACAAGAAATGACAGAAATAAAACTGTTAGAGAGTGGCCAAAGGAGGGCAACAAATCATGAAGGGCCTTGAGGGGAAGCTGTGTGAGGAGAGGCTGAGGTCACTTGGTCTCTTCAACCCAGAGAGGAGGAGACTGAGGGGAGACTTCATCACAGTCTATGAATTCCTCATGAAGGATAGAGGAGGGGTAGGCACTGATCACTTCTCTGTGGTAATCAGTGACAGAATGTGAGAGAATGGCCTGAAATTGTGTCAGGAGAGGTTTAGGTTGGATATTTGATAAAGGTTCTTCACCCAGAGGGTGGTTGGGCACTGGAACAGCTCCACAGGGAAGTGGTCACAGCACCAAGCCTGACAGGGTTTGGGAAACCTTTGGACAATGCTCTCAGGCACAGGGTGTGTCTCTTGGGCATGGTCCTGTCCAGGGCCAGGAGTTAGACTTGATGATCCTTGTGGTTCCCTTCGTACTCAGCATGCTCTGTGATTCTGTGATTCTGTGATTTTAAATCTGAGCTGGTATCTCTGTAAAAGTCTACCAGTATATTAAAAATTAGTTACTTCAAACCACCAAATATGAGCTACATAGTACTAGTGGAGAAAAAGGATTTCTGGTGTTTTTAGACTGCTATAACTTTAGTTTGACTTGCTTGACCTGTATTTGAGAGCTGAAGAGTGCAAAGAAATTAATTTTCTCCTCTTATAGTCTCTTAATCACTGTCCAGGACATGTTCCAGTATTGATGACAACTGCAAGCCCCAAAAGACGGCCTTTAAAGAGAGTGCAGGATAAACAGCCCTGCAGCCAATTGCTCCCAACTCTCAGAATAGTGAAGATGGCTTCACTCCAAAGTTATCACAACAGAGACCACACAGATGGGAAGATAAAAGTTCCCTTGGTAAGCTGCTAACAATGCAGGCCTTTCTGCTCTGCAGTGCTGGGATGCAGAGGTAAGCCACCTGTGCTCCCGTGACGTCACCCAAATAAAGGCCAGGGGCCGATTGCTTGATGGGTGCTCTTTTATTATCACCCATCAGGTGTCACCTGCAATTTCATGTCTTGGGCACTCAGAGAGAATCCGTCTGTCATCTTCCAGTGAATCTCAGTGAAATTTCTTTTCTTTTGAAACTGAGACCATTAGACTGGTGAAGCAGATATAAGATAGGCCAGATGTTAAAAAATAGTTCCAAAATCCTTAAGGAATTTTTTAAAAAGGGTTTTGTTGGAATGGAATTGATTTGCTGCCACATTTACTTCATGAACAGAGACTGTATTTCATTCAGTATGATGCAAGTAAACAATAGCTATGCCTGGATTTATTCTGCTCATCACATAAGGTCTCCAAAGGGTCTAAATAATTTGTAACTCTTTTAAAATTGATAGCTGAACATGCCAGTGTAAAATTGGCAAGTGAAGATAAAAAAGCTCACTCAATATTTTATACTTTGAAATTCCATCTTTTCTTCTGTATTGGAAGACTTCATGGTGTCAGTACTGAAATCCCAGCACAGCTTTGTGGGACACAGGTCTCCCATACTTATTTTCTCATAAATGCAGCAGGTTCTTAAAGGCAGTGCCAGGCTGAGCCACTACATCACTTACTATACCTTTGTAGCATCCTCAGGAAAACACAGGGAAAGCCTTTTTCATCTGCTCCGTGTCATGCCCTACTAGTGAAGGATAAGTTCTGATCAGCTCTTCTCTCACTTCAAAAGATTTTCAGGGCTTAGAACAGCGTGTGCAAGGCTGATCTTCTGCCATCTTTTCTCCAGCTGTGTGATGGCAGGAGTGTTGTTAAGAGAAGTTATAGAACTTGGTAAGACAAATTTCTGTCAATGCTTTCAGCATGATACTTAATGATATAAAAAAATTCCCTGTAGTTAAGCTCAAATATTTTTGTATGGTTTTATTTTTATTGCAGTATATTATAGCAGGGCATTTTCTGGTATTGTTATGATTGATATCATAAATTTCAACAGTTGCAAATTGTTGGGAAAACTTTATGATATAATCCAAGATGCTGACTTACTTTCACTAAGAAATGGTGTCAAAACTAATGTTGTATTATGTGGCTGAAATTATCTTTGTTACTTTAAAGGATATTTTACATTAATCTTTGAGTGTCGTGCTCTTGCTTAATTTTAGTAATAAAATAATTTTTTGCAAATGTTGAATTTAACTTTTATTCTGGCTATATATGCACAGAACCTTAATGCAAGAAATTAAAATAAATCAGGTTTCAAACCTCACATTCACATTTATGGCTAAGTTTATCCTCACCTTAAGAGATGAAAAAGGGAAAGCTGAAGATGAGCTGATTAGTGTATCACCCAGGTTTTACTGTCAGAAAGAAAAATTAGGCTGGAACTTTTAACACTACACATGAAAAGGAACAATAAAAGAATACAGACTCATGTTTTCCTACAATTCATTCTCTACTCTTTCCTACCAGCTTTTCTCATCTCTAAATTTGAATGTCATTGTGTAAATTGTGTACATTGTATATATTATGCACATCTCTTAAGCTGAAAACCATTTTCAACCTGGCCCTTCATTGCCTTTATGAGATGTAACCAGCTGCACCAGCCTAATTCATACAGGGAATGTGTGTGTGGAGCCACAGGCTGCATACACTATGCAGCTATGCAACTATAAATCTTAGTTCCTTCAGGGGAAATGATATATATATGACCTAGACTTTTTGTTCAACCAAAAGAGTAGGTGCAGGAGTCCATTCTAATGCCCTGGGGAGTTAGTTTCTCTGCTTAGTTATCCAAACCCTTCAAGAACAGGGAAAAGTTTGGATTGTGTAACTCTGCTTCACAAAGCTCTGCCCACACAGCCAAAATGATCCCTTAGGAATTGGAACAAATTAATAAAATTAGTGTTAGCGAGTCATTATCCCTTATTTCTGAATGAACTCAAATATAAAATTTAATAGTATTATCATATTATTAATTGGAGTCTTCCATTCATATCAGAGGAAAAAAGTTATGAGACATGATGCTCATTTAAATGTAAGGTTTTCAAGAAGTCCTGGTAGATTGTAAACTTGTATCTCTCTTCCACAGTGAGCAAGTTGATGGAATGCTATAGTAAAGAACTGTCCTATGTTATTATAAAGATATTCTTAAGACTAAGACACTTGTATTTTAAGATATCATTAAGGTAACTATTATTATAAGATAAAATTTGAAAATTTTAATATGAAGTTTGAAGAGAGAAATCATGTCTCACTAACTTACAGGAAAGTTCTTTTGTGGAGTCAGTGAATATAGACAGATAAAAGTGAACAAATTCTTTTAACATACATTGAACACTAAAAAATCTTCCAACTGACAATTATAAAAATCTGGGATCTCATGGTTCTAAGTCATCTAAAAGTAGAAGAAATTAATAGTTATTTTTTTGCAGTGAAAAGGAGTTAACGGAGGAGTTCCTTACAGATCAGTGCAGAGACTTTGTTATTTAACATATTTATCAATACAGTAGAAGATTGTTTGGTACAGAAATCATAATCTAAAATTATTCAGATTAGTTAAAATGAAAACTGAGAAGATGTGTGGAGGATGTCACAACACTGTGAACAAGAAATAAAATGGCAGATGAAATTCATACTAATGAACACAAGGTTATGTAAATAAGAAAAAAATTATAGGCAAAAAACTAGCCATTGCCATTCAAGAAAAAGATCCTGGAGTTATAAAAATTATATGAAAACATCATTTCCTTAGCAATAACCAAGGAAGAAAATAAATATTAAAAATTATTAGGAAACAAATAAAGAACAAAGCAAAAAATTTCATGTCGTTGCACAGACACACAGAACTCTTACATATTAAATAGTGAGTAATTTGGAAATTGTAATAAAATAAAACAAAAATGTAATAAAATAAACAGTGAGTTATTTAACCTGAAAAATTATATAGTAAAACTAGAAAAAGTAGACACAAGTAGAAAAAAGTACAAACCAACTTTTTATGAGAAAAGACTAAATAGAAAATTACTTTTCATGTTGGGAAAGGAATGAGTGTAGGGAACCATAAATTAATGTCCATAAAATCATGAAAGACATAGAAAGTGAAAGGAGAATGTTTATTCACTATTCATGTAGCAGAAAAAAAATTTATCAATTAAAATTCATGCAAATTTTTACACAGAAGGAAGTTCTTTACACAGTTCACACAGTCAGTTCTACAGTTCAGGTGAAACCAGGATGTAGTGGAAGCCTAATGCATTAGTCTCTTAAAAAAAGCAATTATGCACATTTTTTGATGAGAACACTCTATAGAATTGTCAAGCTCAAGGAAGTAGATTCCTCTTCCAGCTCAGAAAGTCCTCAAGGCTTACATTGCTGGATGAAGGTTATAACAAGGGAAGATTTGCCTTGTTTTCACAGTGGACTCCTTTGACAAGTGGACTCCTTTTTTCATGTCCATGAGCTATGTAGACGGTCAAACCAAGACTGCATCAGATGCTTTTCCTCTGAGAAATACTGTTGGGTTTGAGAATTTCTAAGGTTTTACTGTTTTTAATAAAAATGAGTACTTCATCAAATTTATAAAAAAGAATTCAGAATATGATGAATATGAATTTTTCCAGAAATGGTGGATTTGCCTGTGTACAATCTTCACTGTTATTAATCCTGTTTCCCTCCATTCTGACCAATGCCACTTTTACACAAAGGCATTTGAAACACCTCTTTTTTCATGGTTCTGCTTGGAATTGGTGTGGCTTGAACTCCCTACTGAGCAGAAATGTTAATGGGACAAGTAATAACCCAAGGTTTTGGGTTCAATCTCTGTATGGGCCATTTACTTAAGAGTTGGACTTGATGGTCCTTGCAAATCCTTTCCAACACAGAATATTCTGTGAATCTGTGAGTTTGGATGCTGTGTCCCTTTCAGCTGTGGATCTAGCAAGGCAAATAGTGACTGAGTCTGGCCTCTTGGCAGTGGACTTAGGGACAAGTGTAACAGAGCTCCCTACCAACATCAGATCCTACCAAAGGAAAAGCGGCCTAGTTTCAACCTTTTTACAGTAGACAAGAAAAAGAGAAATATGGATTGTTTTGGGGGAGTTTGCTTATGTCTTGGCACTGCAATGAATGTTTTCAGGAATACTTTCAAGTTGATTAGATTTGGTTAGAGTATCTATGACACATAGGGGATGTGTCTTTATCAAAACCAAAGTTAAAAAGCCATGTTGGAAAGACAGTGTTCCTGTTCACATTTTGAGTCTACTCTCAGCAGGTCACTTCACTGTCCTGTGCTTTGATGGTACCACTTGACTGCCTCTGGGGATCCTTTCAAAACATTGTCTGTGTCAGCGCAAAAAGCTCCTTTGTTCAAATTTTTTATTCACCTGTAATTTCAGAATTAGGCAACCTGCAAAAGGAGCTACTGATGATGTCTTTCTGAGCTTAAAGAAAAATACAGACAATAATATCTCTGTATAAAAGCAAATAGGTGTTGCCTACTTTAAGAAAGTTCTGCTTCTTAAATTGTTTAAATTGTTTCACATGATTTTTTTTCTTACTAAGTCTGATAGCAAGAGAAAACTTTTAAAACTTTTTTGATCAGAAATGCAAATTCTTATCCATCCTTGCTTTTTAATTAACTTTTTAATTTTCAAACACAAAGATAGTGTTGATGATGACTGGTAAGCTTGGGCTGAGAGATGTACTGATCTAGTGCTGTTCTTTTGAAATCTGTAGAGAAATGAATCTCAGGGTACAAATGAAATGATAATTGGGATTTCAGTTCATCAGGGTTCAATTCAACAAAATAAATGTTCAGTTTCACAGATTGTTTCTTAAGGTCTTCTTCTGTAACACACAATTATACAAGACTCAAATGACAGTGAAATTTATTATAATTTTTTCTAATATTACCATTGTCTCAATCCCAGAAAGTTGTTGTCAGGATCAGAACTTCACTCTTTTCAACACCAGGAGCAAGGAATATTCTCCCTTTTGAGATCCATAAGCTGCTTTTAGAGCTCTTAATCACCTTCTGAAGGCTCCTAACTTGACTATATGGTAAAACTGGAGTCCTAAATACAAGTGTCTAAACTTCATTTAAATGGTTACAGCAACCTGAAGAGGACTATTTCAATAATTGAATCCATATGCACCAGAGGAAAGATAAACAAAGATCTGTTCCTTCCTGAAGGAACATAGAAGCTAATAAAAATAAATTAATAAATAGAAGATTCTAATGTAAATTATTTACTTAATATGGCATGTCTGGACAGAGAAAGTAAGCTGTGCCTTGAGATCTATGAAGCCACCGACTGGCAGTGCCTACTTTTTTAAGAGCTGGAGTTTCGGAGCTCTATTTCCTGAAACACAGGAAAACTACATTTTCTGAAAGTCCAAAATCATATAATCATAGGAGCAAAGAGTAATTAAGGTTGGAAAAGACCTCCAATATCATCGACTCCAACCTTTGAATAAACACCACTTTGCCAACTAAACCATAGCACTAAGAGCCATGTCCAGGCATTTCTTGAACACTTCCAAGGATGGTGATTCCACCAAATCCCTTTGTAATCCATTCCAATGCCTAGGCACCCTTTCAGTGAAAAACTTTTGGAGGATATCTAATCTGAACCTGTCCTGGCACAGTTTGAGGCAATGTTTGCTTGTTCTGTCACTTGTTGCCTGGGAGAAGAGGCCAATCCCCACCTGGATACGCCCTCCTTTCAGGCAGTTGTAGAGAATGATAAGGTCACCTCTGAGTCTCCTTCTCTCCAGGATCAACAAGCCCAGCTCCCTCAGCTGCTCCTCATATGATTTATTCTCTACACTCTTCCCCATCTCCATAGCCCTTCTCTGGACTCTCTCCAGCACCTCAATGTCCTTCCTGAATTGAATGGCCCAGAACTGGACACAGCACTTGAGATGGGGCCTCACCAGTGCCAGGTACGGGGGACAATCCCTGCCCTGCTCCTGCTGGCCACACCATTGCTGATGCAGGCCAGGATGCCATTGGCCTTCTTGGCCACCTGGGCACACTCTGCCTGGTGTTCAGCCACTGTCAACTAGCATCCCCAGGTCTTTTTCTGCCATGCAGCTTTCCAGCCACTGAGCCCCCAGCCTGTGGCTCTGCAGAGGGGTGTTGTGGCCAAAGTGCAGGACTCAGCACTTTGCTTTATTGAACCTTATACAATTGGCCTCAGCCAATTGATCCAGCTTTTCCAGACCAGTTAGCACTTCTATTTATTGCACATATTGACACTTTAAATACAAGGAGAACTCCTCATCCTCAATTCATGATTCCATTTCCATCTTGTGTTTAGATAGCAGTTGAAGTTTGAAGAACTCAGTGAATCTGGAGAATTATCATGTTGAATAAGACATGAAAACATTTTGGGGAATTGATCACTGAGCACTGAGAAAGGTGCTGTTAGTGTCTGCACCACACAAAGGTGCCTGAGGGGTGGGTCCTGGAGGCAGCTCTTCCACCAGCACCAGCAGCAGGGAAGGCAGAAAGCTGGGGTAGCAGCTGGTGTGTGTGGCAAAGCTGTGAAGGATAAGGCTAAACAAGGGAAGAACTTTAAACTTGATCTGGATGTGGTCAAGCAAAAGGATCTACTAAAGACATTCAGAATAATGACTCAGACAAATGATTTTAGCAGTATGAACTGGCTCACTGGGAGTAGTGCATCAACGAGATCACAAAATAGAGGAGACAGAAGACTTACACGGATGATTTGTTACGACAGGTTATACTTGATTTCAAGGAACATATTAAATAAGAGTAATCAAAATAACACTATTTTATTCTCATGGAAAAGCAGGAGGTGTCTATGGTCAAATTCCCATGAAACACAATATGCAATTTCCAATGTGTCAAAGGGCTGAATACATTTAACTGCAGAATCTCTCCCATAAAAGTTGGATTACTTTGAATATTTTTAGTCTTCATCACAATTTCAACAGGGCAGCAAAGAAAAAAAACCCTGAAGATATTACTTTTGATGGGATTTTTTCATATAAATGTAGTATTACAACAAGAAGCAAAATCTGAGAAGGTCCTAGTTGAGCACATCCCATTAATGTCTGTCCCTGGGACACAGCAAACACAGTTACATACCTGAGTCATAGAATCATAGAATGGCCTGGGTTGAAAGTGATGTTAATGTTAATTAACTAGATGTTAATGAACATCTAGTTCACTCCCTTTCCCATGGGCACAGACATCTGCTACTGGACCAAGTTCCTCAAAGCCCCATCCAACCTCGCCTTCAGCACTTCTGGGGATGGGGTATCCACAAACTCTCTGGACAGCCAGTTCCAGTGCCTCACCATCCTCACAGTAAAGAACTTTTCCTCATATCAAATCTAAACCTACTGTCTTTCAGTGTGAAGCAATTCCCCCTTGTCCTATTGCATATTATATACCTATCTACATACCCTTGCAAAAAGTCCCTCTCCATCTTTCTTGTAGGTTCTCTTCAGGGACCAGAAGGATACAATTAGGTCATCCTGAAGCCTTCTCTTCTCCAGGCTGAATGACCCCAGTTCTCTCAGCCTTTTGTCACATAAGACATACACCATCTCTCTAATCAACCTGGTGGCCTCCTCTGGACTTGCTCCAACAGGTCAGTTTCCTTCCTGTGCTGGGGATCTCAGAGCTGGACACAGCATTCCAGGTGAAGAACTGGGCACTGTATGACTGACCCTCTGCTGCAAGTTGTCAAGGTCCAGATTCCTTCAGGGTAACAAAGATCCTCTCTACACCAGGCTGCTCTGTAAGGGCGCCTTACCATTGATAAGCAAAAAATTACAGACAATTAGTATAGAAAGGAACCATAAAAATTAGTGGGTTAAGGTGATTCAATTAACATTTTAAAGTTAATTTTTAGTTGGACAGAAATGTTGATTTTCTGTTTGGTTTTCCAACTCTACACACCTGACATTTATTTTGAGACAAAATGAAAACTAATGAAGGAATAAATAGAAAATATTCTTGCTTGAGTGAATTCCTGTCTGGCAAAAGGCTGCATCATGGGATATTGTATGTATATTTTTATACCTAGGCCATCACTCTCAAAGGGTCTCAAAGAATCATAATTAAGTTTGAATATATTGTACACTCAGCCTATTTAAAACCATAGAAACAAAAGACATGGATGTCTATGGCTCTGCATTGCCCCTCTCAGTAGCACATGGAGTCCACAAAGTCTGACATTCCAGAAAGACTGTGCTGCTTCTGATCCTTGCTCACACAGGGAAAAAACAGGGAGGAAAAGAAAGCCCCTGTTTTAATGCTGACAATATATTAAATGAAGAAATTAAATGAAAAAAATTCTGGGAGGGTATACATAATGATAAGAAAGTAAAATAGCAGTGGTTACATTTTCTATGGTAGACATAATTGATATGTTTGCTGTCTGTGATTCACATATTATTTTAAGTTTCTGAGGGGGATTTTTATTGCAAAATATTCTGCATTTTAAATACTATTTAATTATGGTTTGTTTCCTTAGGGATTATATCACCATGTGACTTTAATTTGGTATATACCCTAAGGGGCAGCATATTTTCAATTATGAAATATTTCCTCCAGAAACAATAATGTTTCAATGATTTATTGCAGGATCCTATTATAAGGTGCCTCATACAAGTGAAATCTGAAATGCAATTGGCTTAACAATATAGTATAGGCAGGACTAAAATGCATGTGAAGTGAGCGTATGGGCCTTTTTCACAAAAATCATATTTATATACTTTCATCCTTTGCATAATACTTCAATTATTATATCTTGAAAAAAGAACTTGGAAAGCTGAGAGCTATGAAACATTTACATTATTATCTCTTCAAAAAGTTCATTTTTGGACAAGTATCATTTGGATAGGGATTAACTTAATCAGAGATTTTGAATCTTCTTTACTTTAATTTTTAATCTCTTTTTAAAAATATGTCTGAATCTTAAAAAGGCCTAAACCTGTAGTCACAAAGCACTGCTTCAAAAAAGGGGAAAAAAAAGAAAAAAGAAAAAAGAAAGTTTTTAAAGCAGCCACCAGCTGTAAGAGAGATAGTGCAAGCAGCAGATTTGTGACAGAGTGGAGCATGAAACCCATCAGCTGATGAGTGAAAATCCCTGGTTTCTAATTAATCGAGGTACACAGGCCAAGGGATGAAGAGGATCAGGGAAATGAAATCAGGAAAAAGATACCATCAGTCATTTCTGCGGCCCATTGTCATACTTCAGAATCTGCTGTAATGAATCACTCAGGCATTCCACAGATACATTCAAATGGTGAAGAAAATTCATTGTCCGGTGAAGAGTGTTTGATAAAAATCTTTCTTTTCCCCCCTCTTTGTCAGAAGCCTATGATCAGAAAAGGAAATCCAGACAGCACAACAGGTGTGCTTTTGCAAGCCTGGTGAAATCTGCAAATGAACAGAGGCACTGAAGAATTTTTTTGTACTAAAATTTCACCAAAATGAAAAAAAGTCACTTGTAAGAGCAGGCAGTAGTAAAATGCACTGAAAACAAATGAAGATTAAGGGGATAAAAGGTATGAATGATCTTCTGGTTGAGAAGTTCCTGTCCCGATAAAATCAGCTTATGTGGTAAGGATGAACAAGTATTTCTTTTAGAATAGTTTTGCCAAGTTTAGCATTTCCAGATATTGACATCTGTCTTGAAGAGCTGCTAATCCATGAGCTAGCCTGAATCGAAGACAGCACTGTCATTCTCAAACTCGGGGAGGGGCAGGAACAACCACTTTTTTGAAAAGGGGAGTTTTATTTCGTCCTCACAGTTACTTGTTTTCCTTCAAAGACAAAACAAATACATTTAAAGGCAAAAGGGTTTTGGTTTTTTCCTCTCTTACAGGCCTGTACAAGCACACACTCGTGCAAATACTGTGAAGAAAGAGATGCCTACATTTTGGGTATCTGTTAGTTTCTCTCCTATCAGACTTGTACAAAGGTTTTAGAATTTATGAAAAGATTAGACTGAAAGTCTCCACAAATGGAAATCCCTTTTATTTAACACTAGGAACACTATATTTTTCTTTCTTTTTTCTTTTTGTTTTGCCTATGGCTCAACTTTTTGACCCTGAGCAGTTCTTATTCCAGTGTATTTCTTAAAGTGCTGTCCCCCATTAGATGACACCAGAATATAATTGTTTTTAAATAATCAGGTGCTATACCAAGACGTATAAGGATGGCTGATTCATTTTAGATTTAATTACCATAATATAGGGGTTTGCTGTCTATAGTATCAATCACTGAGACACTTTATAGTTGATAATATTAAAATGGCAATAATGAGAATTCTGCTTCCTGATGAAAATAATTTTAATCATGGGTAGATTACAAATCCATTTACTGTTACAGTTACTGAGAATTCTATTATCTGCCTCCTATTGTGGAAGATGTTGAAACTTGTTTTCAGGAAATGTAAAAGATTATAGAAGTATACTCTCTATGCAAAGTTTCTATCACAACAGAGCAACAAAAACCTGCTTAATACCAGGAACTGTTAAAGATGAAACTCGCCAAGTGAACTTGTGGCTGCATCTCTGCGTGAACATACGCCTGGCTATGCAGATCTATTTATAGGCTCAAGGACAACGTGGGTAGCTGGTTTAGATTCTCACCATGATTTCTTCTACTCACAAACAGTACTTGGCCAGGTGACCAGCTGTTGCCTCTGCAATGAAGTTGTTACTAATTACTAGCTCAAATCTAATGTACAGACATAGGTAATCTAGAGAGTACTTAGTTTTTCTGGTGGCTGTACCTCTGATGTTTTCTTGTGACTATGGACTTACTATCTCAGTTATTTTTTCCCCTTCCTTTTTTGTCTTTTTAAAAAATTCCATTCAATACTAAACAGCTACTGCTACAATAGGACTGCCATCAGGCTGGGATTGCCTGTGTCTCCTCTATAAACACACTAAGGCTGCTACCACAGATTCATAGAATGGTTTGGGCTGGAAGGGACCTTAATGATCATCATGGTTCCAACCTCCCTGCCATGAGCAGGGGCACCTGCCAGTAGAACTGGTTACTCAAAGCTCCATCCAGCCTGGTCTTGAATATTTCCTGTGATGAGGCATCCACAACAGCTTTGGGTAACCAGTGCCTCACAAACTTCACAGTAAAGAGCTTTTTCCTAATATCTAATCTAAATCTACCCTCTCAGTTTAAAACAATTACCCCTAGTCCTATCTCTACATGCCCTTGTAAGCAGTACCTGTCCTGCTTTCTTGTAGGCCCCCTTTAGGTACTGATCTGACATCTCTCCAGAGCCTTCTCCTCTTCAGGCTGAAAACCCCCAAGTGTCTCAGCCTATCTTCATAGGAGTGATGCTTCAGCCCTCAGATCATCTCATAGCCCTTCTCTGAGCTTACTCCAGCAGATCCATGTCCTTCTTTTGATAGGGGCCCCAGAGATGGATGCAGCTCCATGTGGAGTTTCACTGGTGCAGAGTAGAGAGGGGAGAATCCTCTCCATCAGCCTTCTGGCCACATTTCTCTTGATGTAGCCCAGGATGCAGTCGACTTTCTGGGCTGGAAGTGCACATTGACAGGTCATATTGAGCCTCTCATCAACCAATATCCTCAAGTCCTTCTTGTAACAGAGTCTCTCCACTTGGACATCAAGCCATTGACAGCAACTCTTTGAGCACAACCATCCAGTCAATTTCTTATCCATGAGTGGTCCATCCATCATTCCATGTCCTGCCAGTTTAGAGACAAGGGTGTTGTGTGGTACAGTGGCAAATGCCTTTCACAAGTCCAGGTAGATGACATCAGTCACTCTTGCCTCATCCACTAATGCTGTAACCTTGTCATAGAAGGCCATCAAATTTGCCAGGCACAATTTTCCTTTGATGAAGCCATATTGGTTGCAAGCAATCACTTCCTTGTTTTCCATGTGCCTTAGCAGTTTGCAGGAGCATCTGCTCTATGATCTTTCAGGACATTGAGGCGAGAATGACTAGCCTGTCATTCTTCAGATCTTTCTTTTTTTCCTTTTTAAAAATGAGGGTTACATTTCCCCTTTTCCTTTCAGTATGTGGCTTAACTGCTTTCTCTGCCAGTTCCCTCAGGACCCACAGATGCATCTCATCAAGTCCTACGGCCTTCTGCACCTTCAAGTTCCTTAGGTGTTCTTGAATCTAATCTTCTCCTACATGGAGGGGTTCTTCCTTCTCCCAGTCCCAGCTTTTTCCTTCTGTTACCCAGGCAGTGTGACTGGAGCACTTTCCCATGAAGCTTGAGACAAGTATGGGGATGGTGAAATGAATCCCAGAGTCAATCTACTCCCAAAGTACTCTTGTGGCTTGAAGGGTTGAAGATCTCAGATAATTTCCTATTCACAAAACAGCCAGGTGGGAACACTGAACTCTAAATGCCCCCAGCTGGCATCTGCATTGGGAGAAGTGGCTGGGACGCAGAGCAATTGGACAAAGGGATTTCTCAGGCTAGAAGTGCTTTTTCCTGGAACGCACATGCTGCTGCTGCACCCCTGCAGTGCTGGAAGAGCTGTGATGTCTAAAAGCTGTTCTGTTCCAATTTCATTTAAAACAAACAAAGAAACCACACTGAAGTCATTTTAACGCAGGATTTTGGATGGGGTCTTGTACTGCTGAAACAAATAGCATAAGCTTCACCCTGTCGAACCTTTTTCTGAAAGCGTGTGTGACTATGTGTGCACATATACATTAGCACTGCTTTGATTATATAATGTAATGAGCTCAGTGGATTTATTCTGGATTTACACTATGGAGCCTCAGAGCAGAGTTTGGAACAGTGTCTTGTCTTTAAGATGCCAGTTTTCTAAATGTGTTTCTTTTCTTAAGGATACTGATGAAAATTTATTACTGATTTTTCATGCATAACTTTGCAACGGAATCAGATTTTTCTGTTCCAGCTTCATCACTGTTCCTGAATTGGGATTAAAAATTTTTACAAACTTAGTAGAGAATCAGTTATCATCAAAGTCCCCAGGAGCTCATTTACTGGTGTGCAAACTGCGCCCCACACTGGTCCCCTGCTTTGGAGGAACTCAATGAATAAATTAAATTTCCAGAGACAGCCAGCTTTATAATCCTGGCCTACTGCTCTCCCTTCCTACTTGCATAATTTTTTTATCATTCTGGGCTTCATTCTCTCTGTTCGGCCTCCATTGCTGACCAATGGGTCTGGGGGGAGGGACACCAGGGCTCAGGAAGTCTGGGAGCATGACTAACAGGGAGCAATGGGCAAAACAGTAGATGGTTACAAAAGCAGCAAAACACAATTGCAAAATCAGCTGTCTATGGAAGAAAATTGTAAAATATACTGTCTGCACCTTAACTTGCATGAGATACACCATTAGCAAAATGAACAATAAGAATTATAGAATCAATCTGGAGGTTTTTTTACAAGAAACAGATTTCTTCTTTTTTATTATATCAGTCTCCCCAGATATATTGCTACTGAACCTTGTTAAACAGCTGTAATTTCATCTGAACAAAAAAAATCTGTTGCTTTATTTTTTACCTTGTGTTTTAAAAAGAATGAGATTAAAGGAAAAAAAAATCCCAACTTTACAGGTAGCATTATCTTCTTCGGAAAAAAGTGAAATAGCAACAGCAACAAAAAAACCATCCTCTTAATCAGTCTATTTTGTAACTCAGGAAGACTATTTGGAAAGGTTTTCATCAAAGTGATTTTCTGCAGATAGCTCATAGGTGATCAGGATAAAACCCCACAGCTTCAGCACTTCAAATATTTATCATATATATGTTTGCTTGAATCTTGATAAGGGTGAGATTTGGGACTTATGGACACTGAGATAGGATGTCACCTGAGACATTCATCTGATTCTGAATGCAGACAGAAAGAAAGTGCCTAGGAGAGGCCAGAAAAGAGGGAGGGAGAGAGTAAGGGATACTAGGAATGGACAGCCCTTGTTCCCAGCTCTAATATCCCGCTGCAATTATTTTGTGGACATCCACTCCTTGCCTGCACAGGAGATAGGGCTATAAGTGTATGTTATTTTTTAATTACAAGGGGGTAGAAAAAATCCTGATGATGGGCTGGAAGGTGCCATTGCATTGTTATTTTTTTCTCTCCCTTCGTTTGCTGATTATGTGAGCTGGGCTCCTTTGCTAGCCGATGATAAGCAGAATTTCCATGTTCTCTGCATAATTAATCCATCTCTGCCTCTCTTCATGCCAACTCGCCCGTTATCGCCGGCACATGCCTGAATTGCAAAAGAATCCGCTCTTCAATTGGAACTTATTGATATTCTAAGAAAAAAAAGAGAGGGGGAAAAAACTGAAAATCCTTAAGTTTAAGCCGCAGATTTTTAAATGGATTAATTTCGCTGCAATCGCAGCCATCTAAGGCGGGAAGGCAGGCAGAGCAAATTGAAAGCATCTCCATGTTTGCAGAATTGGGTCCAGAATGCTGAAATATACTGGCACAGTTCTCTTTTAAAGTCAGAAAATTACCATTCATTTACATCACATGAAATACTTTTTTATGCTAGAAATATTCAAGAGACGTTCCTTAAATGCCTGCTAATGCTAGATAACATTTCTAACTTTCAACATTTTGCTAGACTTTGATATGACATGATAGGAATGCCTGCCAGTGTGGAATATTATATGTACCCGTAATCTCTTTTTATCACATATTTAGATTATATCATCCTCTCCCTTAACCATCCTGAAGTAGTCTTTAAACAATGTACTCTGTGTCGTAGGCTCCTATTTAGTGTGGTTACATGAGCCAAACTTGGTAGGGCACATTTAGACTTTGTCCAGTACGAAGGGTTTTTTAAAGTGACAACACACGATCCTAAAATTACAGCTCATCTTTTTCTATCTTTCACGAAGTTAGGTTGCATTTCTTAGGGTCCTTTTTACATTTAGAGATTCTGTTTTCCCTCATTTGTAACATGTGATGTGTTTTGCTATTTCGATGCAGCTCTCGAGGATTGTACTTACATTTTAAAAGGGCTCAGCTGTACTCCATACCAGCCTGGCACTGCATGTGGAATAACAAGAGCTAGTGGCAAGCTAGGACTTTTCCTCTTCTCTCTCTCTTTTTTTTTCCCCTCAAATATTATCAAAGTCCAAATATTCTTCTCCTTTTATTTCTCTGACACTAAATTCACATCCTTCATTTCCTTGACCCTAGGAAGCAGCAGCATTCGGCAGCACTGAGATTTCTTTAATGCCTCAGCTAAGCCACAACGTATCTGGCATTCCATGCCCATATGCTGGAAATCAGCAATTTATGCTGCTGTAGAAGGAAATGTTGACACTCACAGTTAACAGAGGGGGAAAAGTTGCTACACCGACTGCAAATGGAGATTTAGCTGTTAAGAAATCTTTGTTATTATTAGACAGATGTCTTTCATTTGAAAAAAACATGGTAAAGAAATTAAAAAAAAAAAAAAAAGATGAACTCACAGGCACTTACCAGAGAGAAAAAAAAGAGACATACAGCACAACAATGATATTTGTGGCAACATCTGTTTCAGATGCAAAACAATGAGCTTAATACATGGTTGGGCCATCTTACTCTATAAAATTAGCACATGTAATGAATTTTATATTACTAGTAAGTAAAGAAAATGCCACTGTTCTAGTTTGGATTCTCAGACAATAAAAAGCACCATACCAGAATGACTGGTGATCACATTAGGATATGTTTTTATATAGCAGAAAGAGAACAAAGAAGGTTTTCTGGTTGCTTCATAATGATTGACAGTCTTAAAGCACCAGTGAACTTGAGGATATTTCTGGCATGTTACAATTTTAACATTACAGTTTTGAGAAAATCAAAACGTTTGAAAATGCTTGGTAGAGAAAGATAGTTATGCTTACATTCAACTCTATAAGATGCTAAGAGAAATGGTTAAAACCATATTTTAAATAATCAGAATTTTTAAACATCTCTTTTTTTGTATACTTAGCACATGAATAAAATCTCTAAAGAACAAAATTTTTGTGTTCTTTCTTCATATATCTGTACAATCAATAAGTAAATAATAAAATAATAGCCAGTATTCAAAATTGCTGGAGATATGAATTTTCAATTGTGTATTATTTTGTTAAAAATAACAGTTTCCAACCTAATTTGTGAGGAAAAAAAAAAGTACAAGATTTCATATATGTACTGCATAACATCACAGAACTTCCTAATCTCTTACAGTGAAATTCTGGCTCTTTTCAAGTCAATCACAAAATTCATATTGCCTTTAGTTACACCTGCATTTTAGCAAAATTTTAGTAGTAAAATCTTGTTTAATTAAGCTCATACAACAGTCAGTGTTGTATTTATATCAGAAAGTTTCTTCTAATAATTTATACTGCAAACTTACAGCTCTGACATCATCAAACCACATAAAAAATTTCAAATATGCTAAACTTATTTTAGCTGTAAGTAAAATTGTATATATTAATTAAAAATATATGACCTTTATATTTTTTATATCTGTTTATATTCCATCTATTTATTATCATCCTATTGTAGTATTCCATAATAATTATTTAGCAACTACAAATTTCCATACTGATTTAGGAACCAAAACATCTGTACTAATACTTTGAAGGATTTTGTGGAATACTTTTTTGCACCTGAAAATAATGGCAACAGCCACAGCAGTGAGGAAAAAAGGGATTTGTAGCACACAGCAATCTTCCAGTTATTCAGCATATTTCAGCATTTGTTTCAGACGGTAAATATAAATTTCTCAAGCTCCTTGTTATCAATCTCTGTATTGATTTGGCCTTTTAGAAGATCAACATGTAGACAAATTAAAAAAGAGATCAGTGCTCAGCAGAAATGTACCCTCATTTAGAAGCCTAGATTCAGTACAAATCAAATGACTGCAATTTATCCATGCATGGCATTGCCTAGCATTAATCTATCCTCAATTTTATAACTGGAAAGCTACTGTAAATGAATTACCAATTGATTTGTAAATTTTACTTCGAGAAATTTCCTTGCTCTTTCTAAAAATAATACTCTGTTTAATTTAGGGTTTCTGGGATTTTTCAGTACATGAATTCTATTTAATGAGCTGGTCATCTTTAGACATCTTTGCAGTGACACCCATACCAGGGAAGCTGGGAACCCTCCTCAGTGCCTTGATGCTTGCCCACTGCATATTGAGCTACCTGGCAGGAAGTACAGCATGAGCAACAGATTTCAACACGTATCAGCTACGGTCAAGAGATGAGTCAGAATCTTATGGAATGCCATAGATGCAGAAGGATTTGCCAGGCTGCATTCAGAACATAAAGGTTTTATTGTTTGTTCTGGCAGGCATGCACCATCTACGATGTAGAGACTGACTGATATTTAGAATCTTCAGAAAGCTGTTGTGCCTATCCACTTTCACCTTCCTGAAGATGTGAAAGAAAACCCAAAGTCCTCATTATGATGGAAGTGTGGCACTGACTGTGGCTGTGTTATTAGGTACCCATTGTGTTAACCTCAGTAAGGACACCTAAGAAATCAGTTGTGATATGCAGCCCACAAAGAAAGACCCGTAGCAACCAAGGAGACAAAATACTGCAGACAAGCACAGAGTATTTGATTTGTCCATAAAAATCCTTGCATAGGTTCCATTGAGAGAATTTGGCATCTTGTTATTATAATATTAATTTAAGTAAAAAATAACACAAAATCATAACTCAGTCTGCACAACTAACCAAAAAACTACCCTCCCATAAGAGTAAGGGGGAAGGTGCAATGGGAACCTCTCTTTGGAAAGAAGCCTTGATGAAGGTCCTCAAATGATCTCTGGTTTAAGAGATGATCAGTGAGATTACCGGCACATGTAACCTCCTGCAGTGAGACCTAAATAGGGAGTTAAGAGGGAACAAATAGATTCAGAGAAGTCCAGCTGGATAGATGTCTCACTTCATTTTAATAAGAATAGATTCACATTTTCATTTTGTATCCTGCTCAAAAATGTACTCTTAACTCCCACTCTGACCTCCAGGATGAACTATTATCAGCAATAGTAAATAAATAACTTGCCAGATCCTATCACACATTCTTGTGTCTAAGTGTTTAGGTCTAAGATAAGTGTTTAGGTTTCAGAAAATACAAAATTTTCCTGTGTACCACAATATAGTCAACAAGATATCCATGAAATTCTCAGTGATAGATCCAAGGAGCTTTCTCCCCTTCCTTACTCTCCCTCATTTGTTTTCCTTGGGACCTGGGAAGAAAACTAAAGGATGTATAATTCTGAACTCAGTTCTACGAAACCAAAGTGAATAGACTACAAGCTCAGTTCAGTGAAACCAAAGTGAATGGACTGCACACAATTTTCAGTGAATGTCAGACTGTCTCTTAAAAAGCACAGTTATAGGTAAAACACTGAATTTATTTCCAGGGTACAATCAATTTTTTTTTCCACAAATCCTGGCACAAAGGACAAAGTGGTTTTCTGTATTAGAAAAAATTATAAGATAGTGTTCTCAAGACCAGACATTACAGTTTAGGTACAAAATGTGTATTTTTACCATTGTATAAAAAAGGCCAGAAAAATAGAAGAAATCAAAACTTTTCCCAGCATAATGTATTAACAGGAATATTTGCATGAAAAGCCCATAAATACATTAAATTTTAAGCTAAAGTTGCTGACAGAGGGAAAAAATAGAGCATTTCCTGGAACTGGGATTGCCTGTATGTGTTTTATGGACTCACCTTGATTGTTTGTTATTTGTTGAGTGCTGCTTGGAATCAGAATCAGATTCAGCCATCCTCTCTGGCCCTGGGGCAGTCTGACTCAGGAACAGGAGTGGAGTAAGCCCAAATCACAAAGAATGCTTTGTAACATTCACTGGTCAGTGATATACAAACAAAGTGGCACAAAATCCCCACTGCTTTACACAGGCTTTCCAAAACAACACTTGATGATAGAACTTGAAAATGGAAGGTGGCCTTTGGCAAATGAAAAGCAGGCAACCATTCCAAAACTAGAAGGGCAAATGGATGCAGGCACTAAAATAGCAACTGCAGAAATAACAGATGAGGGTTTCCAGCCTATTGCAAAAGAAGATGGTCCTTCTTGGAGTAAGTGGGTTTTGTGCTCAAGTGAATCACAAGAACAGGCCATTGAATATTTCCCTCTTGGTGCCACATCTGCACAACTGTTCTGTTGCGTGATTACTGATACACCTCAACGATGAAGCACAAATCCCTAGAGGAAAAACTTTCCACTGCAGATCTGTTCCAAGGCAGATTGCAGCCTGGTAATAGAAAAGGCAGAGCCGTAGAGTTGCCAGCATTTGACAAATCACAGTAAGTCTCTTTGCCTCAGTGAGATAGAGCAAGGAGAGCTCAACTGTCTGAATCTGTGGCATCTAATGAACAGGAACACAATTATCTCAAACTGTTAACAAAGAAAAAATTATTTTTTCCAAAGCTGAATTTACTATGGGCGATTGCAGCTCATAACAAAAGTAAAGCTAAAACCTAGACAGAACGGAGCATATTTTTTATTTTTCCATTTGAAACCTGGGATTATTTCCTCCAGGCATTTGGAAGGACAATGCTAGCAGAACCCTGTTTGCCAGTAAAGCTCAGTTTTGGAAACCACCATCAGTCAGCATGAAAATGGGTCCAGTGGTATGGAAATGAGCTCATTACTATTATTTTTTTGCTGGCACACGCACAATTTGTGCTTTTAGAATTTTGAAAAGCGGGACATGAATTGCAAAGAAATAAATGAGTTAACAATATTAAACAGTCAGTTGCTAATTACTGAGCAATCCAAACCTGCGTCTGCAATGACATGCTCAGACATCCAGCTGGACCTCAGGCCATATGCTATCCTAGATCCTCACGCACAGCTCCCACTACTGCCGAACACTGCAGCGTTGGGTAAAAAGTTCAGCGCACAGATTAAAATATGGTCAGAGAGGTATAGTTGTAGATACTTAAAAGAGAATAGTAAATATCTGCAATTTACCAGTAAAATGAAAGAATGAGAGCTGTAGACAGCAAGATAGGAAATCAGCCTGAATGATTGTTCTTGTTTCACTGTCATTGCTTTGTTTGGAGCAGAAATGTTCAGTAACTCCCGTGCTGTTTTTTTTCCATAAGGAGGGTACTTACATAGATTTAGAATGTTACTTCATCCTAGTACCACATTTCAGCTGCCATAGATCACATTTGTAATTGTTCAATGTAAGAAATGAAGTTTATTATCTACTTATTGATCCCGAGGTATAATACTAGGCAGAAAGAAACATAAAGAAAATTCTAATATAATGTAGTAAGTTTTAATGGTGTAATTCCAAGGATAATAATATTGCTAAAAATATTATTCCCCTAAGTATGAAAAGTCATTTACCTTTAGCTCTAGGTTTCTTCTTGGTCCTAGCTAAAATATTAACTTTTAATTTATTTGAATTGTATTTCTTATCATGTATTTTCCAGATAAAGACCACCTACATTAAAAAGTGTACATATGCTTAACCAAACCAGATATTCTATGGTATCTTCTTGTAACAATGAAGATTTCATTAAGTATATTCTTCAGAGGTATGATTTTCCACATTTATGTCATATTATCTTGCATATATAAAAAAATAACCCATCATAAATAAATTTCAAAATATTTCAGAGAAGTCTTTAAAAAATATAAGTGTCTCATTTTCATTTGCACAAACACATTTGCTTACATGTGTTGTACTTACAAATTATTTCAGCCTGGATCAATGATTTGATGTTGATCAAACAGATCCAGTGTTGTAAATTTACTGATGATCGCAGTCATGCAATCAGTTGCAATAAGGCAGAGAAATCTACAAGTTTAGAACAACTCCCAGGAACTGAGACAATACCCTGCACTCCTTTTGGATATTTAGTTGTTATTCTGATGGGCTTAAAATTGTGGCCGGGGAAAGCACATATTTTGTGAATTTTTCACGAGGAAAGACTGAAGTGGCAGGACTCAAAAATACCCAGCAACTTACATCAAAACTTGTTTTCATGATGCTTTCAAACGTCTTTAATTCTTACTCATGAAAACAATACACAAGTGTGGTCATGTAGATTTAAATGAGAGACATTTAAACAACTAAGAATTAAAGTAACTAGAATCACAGGATGCTTTAGGTTGGAAAAGACCTGTAATATCTTCAAGTCCAACCATTAATCCAGCACTGCCAAATCTACCACTAAACCACGTCCCTAAGTGCCACATCCGCATGTCTTTTAAACAACTTGAGTAACGGTGACTCCACACGTTCTTGGGCATCCTGGTCCAATGCTTGACAACTCTTTCTGTGAATACGTTTCTCCCAATAGCCAAACTGCCCTGTCACAATTTGAGGCAATTTCCTTTTCTCCAGGCTAAACACCTCCAGCTTCCTCAGCCATTCCTCACAGGACTGGTGCTCCAGACCCTTCCCCAGCTCCATTGCCCTTCCCTGGACACGCTCCACACCACAGTGTCTCTTGTATTGAGGGGCCCAAAACTGAGCACAGGATTCAAGCTGTGGCCTCTCCAGTGCTGAGTACAGGGGGGTGATCCTTGCTCTAGTCCTGCTGGGCACACTGTTTCTAGTACCAGCCAGGATACCATCGGTCTAGTCAAAGCAGAAGTTCATAAAAGACAAAATACCATAGTAGAAAAATTTGGGTTATATATTTTTGATTCCTTCACAGAAAACAAATATTCCTTCATATAAAGATATATTAAGGACCTGGTAGCACCATTCAAGAACAAATCCTCTATGATTTGGACTAATATTTTTTCATGCAGCAAGTCAATGCTGTATCTGGGAAATGTGAATTCAAAATAAAGATTATTATACTAGCTAAAAGCTGGATATTTACACATTTGCTTCCCATATTCATTAAACACTTTCATGCAGAAAACAGTGAAGAAAAATCCCACAGAAAGCTGAAATCCTAAGCAACTAATTTTCCACTTTAGGAGGAGTCTCAGTGATCATTGTGAGCCTTATTATTGCTTTATTTGTGGGAATTACTAGCTCTTAAATTGTTCTGTTGCAAATCTGAAACATGCAATAATTTACATTACAGTAATATTTAATAGAGAACTGAGAATTCTGAGATAGTTTACAAGTGGTGCTACTATTACACTTCTTGCAACATCATTCCATTAAAAAGTTAACAAACTGGATTAATTGCTTCGTGGCGATGTTTCTTTTTAAAACCTGCTGTTTCCATGCAGCAAAACATAAATGCTGTATACTGTACCAGTATTAGCCTGTTTTAAAATACTGATTTTCTCCCCCAAAAGTTTATGGTGTACATACATAGTCTGCATTCTATTGCACTAATTCATGCTATAATAACCTAAAAAATCAGGGAACTTTAAAAGAACTCACACAAATGTATGTGCAGTTTGTATGGGAAAAAAATGGAGATTCTTCAAACTCCATGCAGTCGTAATAAATTTGTAGATTGTAAAATGTCATGTATAGCAGATATTATTAATTTGAAAGGGAAAATAATTTCACATTTCTAAACTGAACATGTGTTTACTTACAAATTACATTATAATTACATAATTTCGTCCTCCCTGTTAGTTATGCATACTGATAGAGAAACCTGGGGACAAATCTGCAAAACACCTGACGAAAATGTAAATGATATCTGGCATTCCTTGATTTACTTGAAAGTTATTATAAAAGTTGCACTAGCTAAAAGCTATTGATTTTTTAAAATAAATGTGTACTTTAAAAGTGACAGCGTGTAGTAGAGCATAGATGTAAATTCAAATTATTTATTGCTTTACCATAAATCATCAAATGCAGTTATTAATTATGGTATTCAATGGTTTTATAGCCATTTTCACATATCTTCAAAAAGTATATTAATAACTGATAATAAAACTGGAGGTAGCTGTTACATACTGTATACTTCTGAAATATAGTGGTTTTGAGTGAATATGTTCATGATCCATTGAATACAAGATATTACTTACTTTTGCAATAGATGTAGTTAGGATTCATCTCAGAAAAAAAAAAAAGTATTTTTTCTTAAATTTGTATTTAAGAAATACAAATCCTGAAGTCTGTAGTCTCAAGTACTAGATAGCTGCTGTTGCTTAGGACTGAGGCAACTTGACTCAGAAGGCAAAAGTATTCTTTTATTTAATAGGAACCTTTTGATTCCATTTTCTGCCCTATTCAAAAGTCACGTTGAATACCTAGATCTTTTCCTTCAAAATTCCACCCTGAACTGCAGGTGAATGAAATGAAATCAAGTCTGTTGACTGTACAAGAGAAAGGTATGTGGACAAAAGATTAGAGGCAGCTGATAAAAATCCACTTCTCAGTGGAATATGTGCAGAACCAGTAAAAAAAGCTCACTTTATAGTAGTTATGATTAATAATTCCCTCATGTGGGTAAGTGAAGCCTATCTCATGCACCTTGTCTTGCATATCCTTGCCAGCTTGCCAAGCATCTTTAGGCTCAGGAGTTCCTCCAGTCTGGAGGACAGGCTTCAAGCATCTGAACCTGCACTTGCAGCAGATGAACTGGGAGTGTGCCTGTTTGGGATGTGCCCTGGAATAATTTTGCTGCTGTTGCTCCCTTGGTGAGTAGTTTGGGAACAAAGTGCATATGCTAAAGCAGTTGCCTGCATCAGGAGGAAGAGCTCTGCATCCTGCAGCTTGGAGATTTGTCAAATAGGACCCTGCCACAGGACAACGAGGTTTTCTTGGCAGACGCTCATACTAAGCACAAACATTTCTGTGAGAGTACAAAGAGCCCTACAATTTAAAGGCCACCAAGGAAAGATGGTACCACTTTAAGTGGTTGAAGCATGTTTCTATGGTCCTATTCAGAAATTAGTTTATAGTTAGTTTATATATATTGCAAAATATATGCTTTAATTTCAATTAATGTTTTAAAGTAAGGTCCCATTTAAATGATCCCTGAACCAAAAATGATGCAGAGGGCATAATGTTTACCTTCACACATCAAGACAGAAGAATTTATTCCTAACTGTACTTATAATCCCCTCTGCAGGAAGTATCAGAACATCCTCAAAGATATTTAGATTGCTGACGTGCATTTTCTAACGAGACTGTTTGTGATCACCAGCACTTAGATAAAGCCTTTAGAAAGGACAGAAGTAAATGTGGGGTTTTTTATACTGCACTGTATTTCATGAATTATGGATTTTATAAAAATACATGATTTTTCACACTATATATCTTGAGAAGCTTTAGAACATTGCATAATTTGCATCTTGGATAATGAAATTTTCATTAATAAATATATAAATCATAAATCATTTATTCATACAGTGTAATGTAGCAGTTTATTACATACTGCTTGACTTTTGTAATCAGGGAATCCCCTGATGAAAAAATAGCACAATATTAATTACCAGCACCATCTGTGCTAAACAATAGGAAAAACAATATTTTAATACAATGACTTCATGCATGTCAGTTATCTTCAACATTAAACCCTGCAGTTTTGTTGATGGGGTTTACCTTCTACTCATTTAAATAACTGATGTTCCTACAAAGGTTAAAACTATGAATAAATGAATTAAAATGTAATATAATGAAAAATACCAATAGATACAGCATGGATCAAGTTTATTCATCAAACAAGTAACTATACAGGTATAAATACACCTATATTTCCACATGTATTTTTAAATTTCCCTGCAAATATTTCCAACAAAATTATTATTTACATGCTTATTACTCTCAGAAGACCAATGTTCAACTTCTAAGAGTTCAGGGGATTTTGTGATTTTTTTTTGTTGGGTTTGTTTGTTTTTTTAATTAGCACAATCTAAATACACAATTCTTAAACCATAAATATCCACTTGCCAGTATTGTGAACGTAAGCTGTTTTGATGCACACAAAAATATTTAAGGTGCATTTAGTATTCTGGATGTGTGAATTCAGGTGAGTTTGCTTTCTCTCACTATAATAACAAAGATGTTACTCTTACACATCCAGGTGCTGATTTTGTTCAATGATGTAATGACTTTAAAAAGTATGCTAGCTAAATCAAAGCTGCACGATGAATATATTTCCTTCTTGAAAAATTCTGCCATAGGAGCCAGACAGGGGTATTAGGATGAGGACAGCATTCAAATTCACTGATTGTGTCCGCCATGAGAAAATCTTAAACAGAGATTCCTTATTTCCAAAGCGCCTCACCTACACCCATGCCCATATCACCAATGCTCAACATCCTTCTCTCTGCACAATCTTATTATTTATTTACTTCTGACACAATAATTTTCTTCCAGTAAACTGTCATCCAGTTCTAATTATAGTTAAGCACATGCCAATTACTAGAAGTGGGTTTTTTCCATATCTATCATATATTGAGGCTTTCTATTGACTTTCAACTTTCCCCATAACACCTGTTTTAATTTTTTAGTACTTCAAGACTCCATTGGCATTCATGGCCTTCAAAGGTACATGACAGAATGCTACAAAACCACAGTAGGCTGTGTCCCAGAAGAGTGCTTTTATTTCTGCATGCATATGCTTTTGGTGACAATTATTCAGGTTTCTCGTTAAGAATTTTCACTTGCTGATATACACACACTTTCATAATTATTGTGTATTGTTTGCAGAGATTTACCCAAGAGGAGACAGTAATGAGACACCCCAAGCTTTAGAAAGTGCCCAGAGCATTTATTTACCATAATAAAAATTAAATGCATATTTACAGCCATCAGCTCACCTACTGAAAGGCAGTGTGAATTCTCCCAGCCCCTGGGAATCTGCTTTTCCTGGGCCTCCAGTGAGCTGAACATTATTCCCTAGCAGTGCATATGCACTTGACTGGGCCAAAGGCAGTCTGCTCCCTGCTCTCTGCACGGTGTCCTACCCATCCTGCTGCTGGCTGATTTGCAGACTCTTCCATACCAGACATGGAGAGTCATGACATTGGCTTAGAATCATGGAATTGTTTAGGTGGGAAAAGACCTCTCAGATCTTCGAGTCCAACCAACCACCACTAAATCATGTCCCAAAGGACCACACACCTCCAGGGACAGTGACTCCACCACCCCCTGAGCAGCTTGGTCCAGTGCTTGACACCCCTTTCTGTGAAGAAATCCTTTCTGTTGTCCAGCCTGAACCTGGTACAGCTTGAGGCCATTTCCTCCTGCCCTGTTGCTGGCTGCCTGTGGGACGAGCCCACCGACTACAGCCTCCCTTCAGGGAGTTGTAGAGAGCCATAACGTCACTCCTGAGACTCCTTTTCTCCAGGCTAAACACCCCCAGCTCCCTCAGACACTCCTCATATGACTTACTCTCCAGACCCTTCCCCAGCCTTGCTGATGGCTTTTCAGACATCTGGCTTGTGCTAGAGTTGAGTGACAAGCCAAGGAAACCTTTCAGACAGAACCATAATTCTCTTTAATGCCCTGTATTAGAAACAAAGGTGTATAGAAAGGCTTTGCACTTTTGAACTGTGACATACTGGTACTCAGCTAATAGCAATACTTTATTGTGACATCTCCAGATACTGTCTCAGGGATTCTGTAGCCTCTTGCTGTCAGCAGATTCATGTACAAACTAAATCCATTCAGGTATTCATCTCCTTACCAGGGCTATCTTGGCCAGCTACAAGAGTTGCAAATCTCATCAGATATTCCCTAGGGACAACTAAGCATTGCAAATTCTGTCTAATTTCTTTTTCTTCCTCATTTTGATGTATGCTTGTGGCCACTGCTCCATTTCCATATCAATATTTCTTTTCTTGAACCAGCCTGGCTATTCTTCCCTCCAAGTGTTTTCTGGGGATCATTGAAAAGATTTATTTCTCCTTTGCAACCTAACAGTTTTCTCAGTTGTGAACATGACTCCAGGTTGATATCTACCTCTACACCTGTATAACTCATTGCTTTTCTCATTTCATGTTACTGTGATTTTCCTTAATTTATTAATTAAAGGGAACCTCCTCAGAATTATTGTTCAGATTCTTACCTTTATTTTTTCTCCTCAAAGAAAATGTCCCCCTCCAATTTGCCCAGGTTTGTGCTATTCAGTTCTCACTTTTCCCAATGTCAGTCCAGACTGCAAATGGATCATTATGTAGAATTCACTTATTGCTCTCAGTGATTAGATGATTTCCTCTTTCTGCTGCCTGTACTTCATTATTTCCTCTTACTCTCTTAGACCTAAGTGCTTCTTCTAGCAACAGTAGTTTTCTCACACATGCAGATCATTTCTATGGCTCCCTATATTTAAATTCTTCTTATCTAATTACAATTTATTATTACAGGCAGTTTTCCTCTTGCCTATATTTTTCACTTTTTAGTGGTGACTTCTGCTATATTTCAAGGCTTTTCTTCTGAGGATTTTCAGGTCTCCTTCATTCTCTCAGAAAACTTACATGCCTTGTTCTTTTCTTTCTGGTTGTTCCTCCCTCCCAGTTGATCAATAATTATTTTCAAAATATTATTTTAATTGTTCATCTTTTTCTAATCTTCAGTGATTTTTTCCGCATTATCTCCTCTACCTTGCTTGATTAGGCAAATCCAAAATCTTAGGCCCTCTACTCAACATCACTGGAAAAAAAAATTTGTCTCTATTGAAACAACCTTTCAATGATGTTGCAGTGAATCAACCCTTACAGTTTGCTTTTTAGCCCTTAGTTTAATTTATCCACTGCCTTCTCCATTCTTCCTCACTACTCATAATCTCTACTTAGAATATAGAATGGTTTGGGTTGGAAGTGACCTTAAGGATCATCTAGTTCCAATCTCCCTGCCATGGACAGGGACACTTCCCACTAGACCAGGTTGCTCAAAGCCCCATCCAGCCTGGCTTTGAACACTTCCAGAGATGGAGCATCCTCAGCTTCTCTGGGCAACCTGTGCCAGGGCCTCACCACCCTTGCAGTAAAGAACTTCTTCCATAAAAATGAGGAAAAACGAGGACATGATCATAGACACTTCATAATGTATGGAGCAGACCTCACTTGCCTTGAATATCCAAATAGTTATTATGACACAAGTTACCTGAGAAGGATTCTGCCTTAGATTTCTGTTATGCTGTATTTTAATTATTAGAACAAGGTATTTTAGAAACATGATTGTTCCATTTAATGTTTCTCAAACAGAAAAATAATAGCTAAAAACTACATACTAAATAGTAGATTGAAGGAGTAAAAATTCTGCTCATGCTCTAGCTTGTCAACCTGAAACTTGAAATTTGGATATTATATGTGAAATCTTTAGAAAATATCCAGCTGCTGAAAATATATACTTTTTGAATTATTACTGTACTGCAAAATGCCTACATTTTCATACAACAAGCACTATACTGACAATCTTCCAGTATAGGATCCAGGTATTTAATTTACATTAGAAATTACAAAATACTGTAAATACATTACAGAAAGATAGAAATGTTGACTTTAACAGATGAACCTTCATAGAATGGTTCAGCAGAAAGCAAGTTTGAACTTTCTGTCAGTAAAGATTTCCACCTGGCTTTGCAGTTAGGTGAGAGAGGCAACTCATTATAAGCCCTATTCAGAACTGCTGGTTTGTGACACTCAGGGTGTAAGGGGCAGGGGGGAAGCAGTGCTGCAATGAGCTTCAAACAATTTTCAGTCCCTGGAGTACTCTGAATGTCACTGAACCTCATCTGAGCACTCCTGAAGAGTGAGTAAGCCATGTAAAAGCCAGATCCAGCATTCAGTGCCTGCCACAGGGATACAGGCAGTACAGCTCCAAATCCAAAACACAAACTCCTGATATCTTTGCTTTTATGGCTCCTTATGATGGTGAAAATCACTAAATAGAGTATATTGAGAACTGATGGGGTATAGGCATACATACCCAAAACATATATAGTGCTTATATTGAGATAGATTATACATGCAGGATTCATCTTTAAGATTGTGATAGAAAGGCACAAATTATTCTTGTTCTCCTATAACGTAGTGTATAACCATACATAAAGACAAAACTACCTCGTTATTTATATTCCATAGCTGATATTAAAAATTAGATTTTATCGATTAGTTTGCTGTCCCATTTCTTGATCAATTTACCTTTTAGTGATTCTTCAAAGACTTCTGATAGGACACTTGTACTAGAATCTCCTCAGTGTATTTAAGAGTTTCCCAACAGGAGGGAGTATTTTTAACCCTAGTTTCTCCAAACAGGAATACTTTTCTGAAGAATGTATATGGTGTTCAGACATTAGGCATTTGACTTACTACCTATAGCATATGACCAAGAATCATGAACTAGAGGTCATTGTTTTATAATTTGGGCTCCATTTATGTAAATAATACATTTAAGAATGCAGTCTTTTTAAAAAGACTTATGTTACATCTAAGCACATGTTTTTAGCTAATAGTCTGTAGAGCTGACGCCTACAGGTATTTATATATTTGTGGCTTGGTAAATAAATCACTTCTAATGAGGCTTTCTAAATAACTCCTCTCTATTAGAAATGGGAAAACACTGCATTTAGCTACTAAGCAAAGCTTGGGAGTCTTTGTTTACTAGTTCATTTCTTCTGAAAAGGTAAATATACTTTAAATTCACCAAATTCTTTCATCATTCAGGGTCACAAAATTGTCTGCATATTCACTAATATTACAGGATGAATTTTTTTGTTCATAGAATCACAAAGTGATTTAGATTGGAAAAGGCCTCCAAAATCATTGACTTCAACCTTTGAATACCATATTGTCAAATAGACCCCAGGTCTAGTTTCTTGAACAGATGATGACTCCACGGATGGCGACTGCCCTGGTCCTGCTGGACACACTTATTTACAGTACAAGTTGGGATATAGGACCCATATATGAAATAAGTTACAAAAATTGAGGAAATAAGCTAGGTGGCATCTATGTACAGTTATTCTTCAGTCTAAAACAGCTGAAAGAAATAATTAAAATGTTCAGATTTAATGTAGGTTAGAGCAGATGATTGTTTTAAACTTGAATTTGTAATTAGTAATTACCAAGAGATTGTGCACAAAATGCAAACTGTTTGCTACTTGATAATTTTGTTAAATAAGTCAATAGAGGGACCAAAGACTGAGCAAACAAGTAGACCTAGTTATCCCTTCTTATCAAATTCAATCCTTTTATCTGTCACAGTTTCAAGACATGATACTATCAACAGATTTTTTTCAGAAATAAACATTCTGAAATTTCCAATCCAGACAGAAATAAAAGATTCCAGAGTGATATCTGTGCAAAGAGAATGAAAGAGTTGTCAGGAAAGAAACTTTTGTATGCCTTTTTCTTGGTACTGGTAGCCTCCAAGCTGTAATTTTTATGTTCAAGCCTGGAAGCAATAGTCAGTTATCCTATCCTAGTGGATCTACCCAGTGTTTGAGAAGACGAAATTAGGGGAATGATAATGCTTGATACTTTGCATTCATGCTCCAAAAACTGTGCTTTAGATGTTTTTGGAAAACAAATAATAATTGATTCTATTTCAGACTGCAAAATTTAAACATTTCTTCAGAATGGAACCAGCTTGCAACTCAGTGGATCTTTTCTTATTTTATCTTGTTGGGCAATGATGGAGTTTGCCCTCAAGATACTATCCAAATTTCTGTGCCCTAATTTTGTTTAAACAAGGCAGAAACATTAAGCAAGGAATTTTTTTTCTTATTCAAGTCTGGAAACTACAGGAGCACATGGAAGATACATTTATGGGTTTGGTACCTTGACTGAGCTCTTTATCTCCAGTTCTACACATAAAAACCCCTCCCAAACCTTATAAAAAACCAGATACTCCTATTGGATATTTAGATACTATGTATACTGGTTTAAGACATAAATGGGTGAATCTTAAAGCCATTTATAGTTGCTTTATTGACAATCAGTTTTTCAAACTCTACCATGTGGCTGGCGGTTCATCTTGCTTATTTTTCTACCATAGGCATGCAGTTTACCAGGTCACAGAATGAAGACGAGACTCTTGTGCATTCTTGTCGTTGGCCTAATTCTCTTTTCAAAACAAGACATGGCTATGTAGTGTTGATGGGAGATAAGGTTAAATTACTTCTTTACATTATGTACAGTATAAGTACCTTAGTTTCCCAAAATCTTCTGAAACTTCAAGTTAAAGAAATGTAATTTTCCTTGGATTTTGAAAAAATACACTACTTAGACACATCACTAGGGCTTGGGAACATACTCTAAAGAACATGCTTTGGCATCCCTTCTGTAAGTGCAAGAATCAAAAGTAATCTTTTAGATTCTACTGCATCTTTGAGAATGCTATGAATGGCATTTTTTGGTTTTGTTTTTAAATTATTTATTTCAGAAATACATTAAAAATAGTTTGGGTGCAAGGTTGGGGAAAAATCTACTCTGAGGTCATCTTCTTTTTCTTTTATTAGGGTAAGTGTCATATATGACATGTTAGGAAAAAACATAGTAGATGTATTCCTGACAAATATTGCAATTAAAAGATCCAAACCTGAATTGGTTTGACTTTCGTATATGATATTGTATCCTATACAAAATTCAAATTAAATTAAATTCTTGTCCTAAAAGGCCAGTGGCAGGAACAGGAGGTAAAAATACATTTTTTTAACAGCTCATAGCTTTCATGCATTGAATCATAAATATCAGTTGCAAACAAAAAACCAGATTGGTGTCATGACTGGTGTTCTGACACATTTGACTCATGAACATAGAATTTGAAAACACAATTGAATGTTAGAAAAGTCATACATGTTATACTTAGTAAGTCAGAGCTTCTTTAATATTGATTTTAAAATGGAATCTCAACCAGCTGTTTACCAGGTAGTGAAAGTGAGGGAATCAAGTCCCTCTAGACTTGCTTGGAAAATCTTGAATCTTCAGTAGGCTTGATGAGAAACAGTGCCTAGAATTGGCTCATATTTAAACATCACCTTCAGATGAAAATGAGTTTAGTCAAAAAGAAAAAAGAAGAAAAAGCAAGAGCACATAAGCAAGCAGTAACACAGTCAAGTGTTGCCCTGTTGTGCATACTCTACCACTCCTCTGCTCTCAGGTACTGATAAGAGTCAGGAAAGATCTGTGTGTGTTGGATGATTTTGACTATATGTCATTGTCAGAAAATTAAATTACCTCTGTATACTGACTTAAGAACTGCTAATTTGAGCTATACTTATGAACCTATTTGGAACATCTCTCTAGTGTGCAGAGGAAGGCATAAACTGCAAAGAATAAAAAGGTTTTTTCCTAGCTTTTTAAAAGGACACTGGACAAAAGCCTGGGAAAAAAAGAAAGGAACTGTAATGGAAGAAGCAAAGTAGCAGGGGGAAACTCAACAAACCCAAGGGATGGGAAAAAAAAAAAAAAAAGCAGGGCAAAAGGAATCCTTTTCTAAGAAAAAACAGTATTTTCCACCTTCCACTTGAGAGAGAATCAGAAAGCCAATGAGGATATACAGACTGTAAATAGAAAAACTCATGTTGAACATCTGGGGGCTCACAGCATTTTCCACTTCTGCTATTCCCGTGATTCAGCTACACCTGAGCTTATAAGGAAGAGATTAGTAAATGAAAGGCAGGAAAGAAAAATATGCCCTCATAACCATCATCCTTAGCAACATTTACAAACTCCCAGAAACACAGGACAACCATTTTTTGCCAGTCTACACAAAACTTTATCTCAGAAATGGAGCAAAAAGTAGAATTTGAAAGAAGTTAATTTTATCTGCGTATTCCCATTGTTTCAAACATTTCTTGAAAGTCTGTAATTGCACTATGTGAAGAATGAATAGTGTCAGAAAACATCTGTAACAAAGTAGCAGTGGCTATGGTTAGGTGAATTTTCCAGCTTAGTCTATTTCATTTCAGTTTTACACATTTACTTCAAAATTTTGTTTCATTGAGTCATGTATAGAATCAAAGGCCCTTCTAGAAAGCTTTGTAATTTTAAGATTATTTCATATTAATTTAATTTTACTATCAATCAAAGGCTGTAGTATGTGGCAAGATTTTGAGTGCCAGAGAAAATAATCCTTTATTGCTGTTGTTGTTTCATCAACAAGAAGGTTACAAAGTGCATTACTTCTGTAGGTCAAGCCTACTGTGCACGCTGGGGAGCCTTTCTTCTCCCCTCTGAGAGCACTGCCTACAAACATTCACATCTCCTGTAATTTGCCAGCTCTTTGCAGCTCCTTGAGTTCCTTACTTCATTCTAAAGTTTCTAGATATATCACTACCCTTGCTTTTCTCCCAGAATAGGATATCCTCTTGTCTTACCTTCCTGCCAGAGTGTCTTGGCAACGATTCCTTCAGGGATTTTCATATCTTAAAAAGCTGAAAACAGGTGCACAGTGAAAGTCTATAGGCTGATGCAGAGGCACTTTTAGGTTCCGGATGTGGTGATCAGAGTTCCATCTATTTTGATTTTCCCTGTTCAACCCATTGATTCACAGAAATTGATTAAAAATAAAATTCTAGACATGGCACAGTAGAAGTAGACAGAAATGCCATTGAGCTGCATGTTGGATCTCCCTTCAATCTGGCACTTATGCTGCTGGTACTTCTTTGTACCACCTCTCTGCTAACCTACAGATAGCAAGGTGAAGCTGTTTTCCCTAGAGGAATTTAAATACACAGTTAAACTACAAGGCCTCCTTAAAATGAAATCACTGTTTATTGCACCTGTGAGAACCATTCTTTTCCAGGGGTTAATAGCCCCAGTAGTGTCAACTAAGTTAGCTGAGTAGTCATGTTTTTTGCTTCTCTCACGATAGGCTTTTGTTAGTCTAGATAGGGAAAATTCTTTGTCTGTTTCTCCAACATTTTGTTTCTACAATACCATGTCAAAACTGCCTAATGGGGAGCAATTTCTGTAAGCATATTGCATATTGCTATTCAATATTAAAATGAATATCGATACATGTGGAATACCAAAATCACACTATATGTTTTAAAGAGGAATGTGAATACCTAGAACTTCTAATATGTCATTATTATGCTTAATAATATGCATTTTTCTTATAAATTGGTATATTATTCTTAGTATAAGACAGATAGCAACATTACATAGCCCATTAACTGAAAAAGAAGTATTCAACAGTAAAATACAGTTAGAAATAATTAATTCATTAAATTTTTTCCCCAGCACTTTCTACTGAGTTAAGTTAAAGGCTTCCTTGAAATGCATGGGTGTTTTAGGTGTTACATATCTGGGCAGTAAATAGATGATGAAAGCCACTGGATTTAATATATGCATTGAACTACAGAAAGACATTTTAGCTTTTGATTTGCACGCTGTAGCTTTCATACGTGCAGTTTTCTGTGCACACGGTGATGGTTTTCTAGGTCTAAGACACCTTCACTGAAACCAACTAGCTGGAAGACCAGCTGGAGATCTTTTCAAAATATACTTCATAATCTTGAAGGAAGGGTATTCCTATTTTTCTGTCCAGCAGTAAATTTTCTACCTCAGTAGCATGGCTTATGGTACAGTATTAAAGATCCAAGCTTTCACAGCAGGTTTTATTGGCTATGTAAGCTTACACTGATTAAGCTTCTAGGAAGAAACAGTCAAATATAAATACACAAAACAACAACACAAATTCTCAATTGAACTTAGCTAAATCAATGAAATGTGAATTGTGAATTTATCTCACTTTAATGTACATTATACAACTAAACCCAATTTAAGAAATGGTCAAATCCATGGCCTATAGATTAATCCATATTGATATTTCCCGTGCAGTGTTATTTCGACTTTCCAGCACAAGACATCCAATACTACTGCTCTGTCTGTTGACAGTCACATTGAATTCTTTTAATAAAATCCAGTATTGCATTGCTGATAGACCGAACAAGAAGCGAATTTCCACATGGGAAATTTTGGAAGGAAAGTAGATGCAGGTCTTATTATTACTACATCCAAAGGCAATAATACATACTCTCTTTTTGACACATCAAGTCTTTTGATACATACTACAGAAATGAATACAAAAATCAGCACTAATTACTGCAGGATCACATTTGGAGGATGGTGCCTGGAGTCCTCCTCAACTGCTTGACTGTAAATTCCCCTCTTTGGAGCACACAGACTTTGCAGGTATCACTGTTTGTTTTGTAAACAAGGTGAGGTGACAACATCTTGCTGACATTCATTGCCTATAAAATAATTATTATATGAAGATTATGAAGACTGTAAGAATACTGTTAGGCTCTATCCATTGCCATGCACACAATAGAATTCTGTCACTGCACACCCGTGTGCAACTCAGAGCTTGAGCTCTACTGCAAAATCCAGCTCTCTGGCTTATTTTCTCTCATGCCTTTGAAAACTGGTTAAGAGTCTCTAAAGGTGATAGGTTTTCCTTAAAAAAAAGTCAGCATTTCGAAATGACAATATTTCTTATGGCTTCTCTGTTTGGCAGACATGTTTCCAATGAAACTCATGAAGATTTTCCTGGCAATCCACATGGCATTTTACTTTGCCATCTGCTGCTGGTGGTCTCCAGCTTCCAGGTTCCCCTGTTTTAGCTTACTCTCTCTGTGAAAATCTTCCAAAACTGGGAGCTCAAACCCACCCATACTCCGTGTGGACTTTGCTCAGTGGCCTGACCTTGGTGTCTGGGAAGACCTCACTCACCACAAATGAGCATGAGGACCTTAGCCTTCCAATTTTCCCTGGATCAGATCTGGATCATCTTGCTTTCAAGTCACTGATCCCTCAGTGCTGTCTTAGCTGCCTGGAAGGTCTGGCTCAGGCTGTGACTTTGAGTATCCAGTTTCTCTGCTGTAGAGCCAAGGGGAGGCAGAGGTTGGCTGACTCACCTTCTCATTTTTATTTAGGAGAACATAGATACAAGGGACGCCATAAAAAGCCAGAAGGCTCAGAACTTGTTCAGTTTCACATAGAAATTTTCAATTATTCTTGGAATGGAAATAAAAATCTTCTGCTTTGGTTTTGAACAGAAATTCCCAGATTCTGCTGAAACTGAGAGAAAGTGAAAAAAAATCTTCAAAGAAAATATCACATATATTTGGAGTCAAAGGAGCTGGACATAAGAGCAATATTTTCCTTTTTTGCTTCCCCTTGAGTGCTTCCATGCAGTCTCCTCAGTGTCATCGATGTGCTGAAATATGCTATAATCATTGTTTTCCACTGTCTAGTGGTCAGCATGCACAGGAGCTTTTCCCATAGCACAGAGAATAACACAGTCACTCTGTCTTGTAACTTTGGAAAATTAAAGCTCATTTTCCTTAAAGAAAAGTAAAACACACTACAGTTTACTGTATTCACAAAACAAATTACCAAAGGAAGACAAGTACTTTTTGTTTCTTTTAAATTTTTTTAAAGTATGTTTATTTTAAAGGGTGCTTGCAATTTCAGAGTAGAAATAGGCTTTTGAAATTGTTTTACTTTCTAATGCCATATGTCAATAAGTTGTCTTTTCACCTTTTTCTCAGCTTAGGGTCTGTATGAAAAGGCAAAATACATAAAGCAAAAAATCAGACTACAAATCAATCTCCAGAAAATAAAAATATTATTTTAATTTGAGATAGATGATATTTGTAGAGAAAACAACCCATTCTCATTATGAATGAGATTTAGCTTCACTTTTTCACACTGAAATAGAACCTTAACCCTTGAGCAATCCCATAGAAATAATTTTATATTTTTAAGGTTCAATGTGAGACCTTGATCTCACTGAAGTAAATGGCAGAGATTCCATTAACTTCAGAAGAGTCAGATTAATTCCTGATCTCTTTGGCTGTTAGAGTCTGTCCTGTCATCTACCTAGCAGCATAAGAAAGTGAAGTACCACCACAGAAAAGGATTATGTACCTTTGATGAGCATCATGTAATTTGATAATACAGAGAATTTAAATAATATAGTACAGATTATTACTCATTATCATATACCAGATTCTTGTCTTTGTTCTCACCTTTATCAACCTTCACATGTACTGCATCTTTCTAAAATATAATTTCCAACAAGTTCTAAGGTTTAGCTCATGCCTGCTTACATTTACCTTGTTAGCAGCTGTGGTATTGTTTAATGCTAGGGTTAGCATTACAGGAGGGAAGTTGATTAGGGATGCATGTGTTTGGAAAAGGAATTCTGTGGAAAGGAATACTCCTCTTCAGGAACTGTTCACTGTTCTCTTTTATGAAGGGTACTTTCTCTTGCAGTGGAAATGATGGATTAGTTTTGTTTGCGGAAACTTGTGAACTTCCATTGTTCAGGGGTCTGAGGTGCAGGACACAGTTGCAGACCAGTGCAAGCAGTTGGCTGGGAGACAAAGGAAAATTTTGCTGGAGGACTCACTTGGAAAGATGATTCCAGGAAGTGAAAGTTTGGCTTAGTTCAAGCTGTGATGAACCTAAGATTTGCATTCATTCAAGTTCCTTTGCAAGTTTTGGATAGACAAGTGAGTTTAATCACTGATATCTTGCAAGTGGACTTTCAGCAAATCTCAACCTTGCCTTCCTTAGTGGCAAAAATGTTTTATAAATAAGGTGGAAAAGAATATAGTTTGTTGGTGCAGTATAGGCTTAAACATGATCCAGTATAATGCAGCATTTAACTCATCATTCTCTATTTTGTTTTATCCTGTGGAACAGTAAGAAACAGCCAGGCAACATTTCTAGATATTAAACTCTTTAAGGGAAGGAATCTGTCTCTTTGTGTGCACTTTGAAGTGCCTCCAACACCTTGGCTCTTTATAAACTGTAGTAATAATAATAATTTATTGCAATGCAGTGTGGTCTGGTTTCCCATTTCCATCCAGAATGATTGGCTGTGCTGTGTCGCTGTCCTGTTCATCACTTCTCACCTTGCACTTACATGCAACTTCTATTATGGTTATTTTTAGAATACATAAGGCACTCAAATAACATGATTACAAGTGTGGAACAACAGCTTAGGAAATAGATAGGAGGATAGTTCACAGAAAGAAGCAACATACTGCACCTAAGCTGTGCAAGATCAAACCTGACATTATAAAATCAAAGGGAGAGGGTTTAATAGGAAAATAATGTGATGAGATTACAATGACTCCTCCTTTTTTAAAGTTGAGTTATCATCATTAATGAGTTTCTGGATGTAAAGAAATTCTATATGTATGTATTCACATGTGTGTCTGTCTATATAGGCAATACATGAGTGTAAATGTGTGCATGTACACCTGGGATGTATGTTTATGTATGTGTGTGTGTGTTTTACAAAAGACTCAGAAAACAGTGTGCTGCAGGAAACAAACCAACCAACTGTAAGGTTCTATAATACTGTTTTACATGTCTGGAGAGAAGTAATATGACCATAAGTTTCCCTTTCATGGAATCTGAGCAATCTTCATAGAAAGCCTCATTGTCTGTCAGCTTCAGGAATGACATATATTTACATGCATTCAGACAGTTTGTGATGCCTGGAGGCAACGAGTATGGGGGAGAGGTGCACTGTGGAATGCTCTCCCAGCTCTGGCTGACAGAGGGTACTGAGTGTTTTGCTCCAGTTGTCAGTTGTTAGAGCACCCCTGCGATTTCTCCAGCTCTGTGCCGGAGGCTCTCTTGGGTTCTTATCGCCAGGATGGTGCTGAGCTGGTGGAGGCACAAAGGAATCTTTATCTCCCCTCTTTATTTCAGTGTAGCAGAGGAATGAGCCCAATATAATGTGACCAATACAGGTAAAGTTTGTAAGTCTGTGTTCCTCAAGGCATCGACTTTTCATGATGTCTATCATGTACCAAGTGATGGAGAAATTTTGCATCAGATATAACTATTACCCCTAGTTATTTTTTCTGTTCAATTAAATATTGTAATTGGTCTGTCAAAAATGCTACAATAATATTTTGTTTGAAAAATAAAATTACATATATTTTGCATATAACTGAAGCAAATTTTATAATTATTATAACCCCTCCTATCATAGGTACTCTTTACTGTAATCTTTCTCTGAAAATGCTTGTTTGCCCTAAACCTGTTAGATTATCCATATTCACTTCTGCTGATGACTCTCACAGATGGAAACTTTCCTCTAGCCTCTGGTCAATTTTACTTATGATCAATAAAGTCTCATTTATTTTTTCTTAAGTTTAACATTCCTTTTGATGTTCCTTCATTTGGCTCACTTTTCTCTGCTCATATTAGGTCAAGGTGTGTACACAACTCACTAACATCCAATGGGACTCTGCATAAAGGACTGTCTGGAGGTTTTATAATTTGCTGAAGAGCGTAAATTTATTATTACATTTCTGTATTGATGTTACATACATCTTTCAGAGTAAGAAAATGTAGTTAGACATTATTCTAAATAAAAAAATTATATTCCTGTGGATTTTAATTGATTTTGACTCATTAAGGCTTAATATTTAAGTCAATGTATGCATCTAAAGTAATTTTAACACCTTGAAGCAATTTCATTTTCACCTAAAACTACTTTTAATTTCAATTTTACTTCAAGAGGCATTGCTATAGGTCTTAAATATTGTCAGAGATATCTATGATAAGGTAACATCTGGATGAAACTTACTGTTTTAAGAAAATAATTAAGTAAAATAACTCAGCCTGAAACAGATGAAGGTCCAGGCTTCCATATAATTTTTAATTTTAATAATTATTTTGGAGAATTTGTAGTTATTGAGAGCAGAGAACATGGAATAGGCTATAAGTATTCAAGCTCTACTGCTTAGAAGCCCACAGAATAATGTAGTCAGTAAAGAGGTGTCTGGGGACATTGGTTGACAAGGTCAAGTGGTTGGATTTAATCAAATTCATTTTGTAGCTGGAGATTTAGTCATGGTTATAAGACAGAGAAGTCATCTCAAATAAGGAAGCCTAACAAGAAAGCAATATATCATCTGCATGAAGTGAAATATATTGCTCTCAGCCATTTAGCTTCATGTCAGAATTAAAGGAAGGTTTTGGAAGTACAATTCTAGCAAGGGCTATTTAAATACAAGTAAGTGATAATGTAAAGCAGTTGTGCTTTTTTTTCAGTGATATTGTGAATCTCTGGTAACAGTTAAGCATTATTGCTACTGGGATACACTGATGTCATGAACTGGTTCAGGGCAAAGATCTGTATTTCATTACCAGTTTCAAAGTTTGTATAGTTTAACATAAGGAACTGGTTTTCAACACCTTCTACAGCCACCATGGCAGTTTAAGGCAGATATGGCATTAGTTTCACACAGAACTGCTCTCTGAGTTTCTTATGCTCTTTGAAAATGGAACACTGCAGGAGCCCAGCTGCAGGAACAGAAACTGAGCTGTCTTGTAGAGCGTTGCTCATTACCTCAATTTAAGATTCAGATCATATGAAATGTTTGAAGTTTAGAGCTTTGCGTGAGCTACCAAATTTTGGAACAGATACCCTGAAATTGTGATGATTTCAAGATCTGCAATCCTGTCAGAAAACAGGGGGATTTGTTATGAATCACTGGTCAATAATTGTTCCTGGTCTAAAATTGGATCCAGAGTTGCTGTGTCTCATAAAGGACATCCTCTGGTATTTCAGATTTTTTACTAGGTTCATTTAGTATATGCATGCCTTTGTGTTCTAAGATCAACTTGTTAAAAATGCCTTGCTCTGAATTTTAAAAATTTGAATGAGCTTATTTCCACTTGTTTTCTTGCATTCAATTCAAGATACTATTTTCAAGATACAGATATTTTTTAAAAAAAAATATACAACCCAAAATGAAATACTGAAAGTAAAGAAAATACATTAAAGCTGTGTATTTTTATAGAATGGAGATTTCTTGGAATTAAAGGCTCCAGGAATAGGTCTAGATTTAGGAATATCACCCAGTCCAAATGCAGGAAATTTAGGTCAAATTTTCCTTTTTATCTTTTTTTTTTATTTAACTGGATTTTGAAGCTATAAATGAAAGTGCTTCACCTTCCTAAAATTTATTTTCATGATATAAAATCTACCATGATAGGCATTTTCTTGGTTAGAAGACAACTTCCCATTCTAGAAGTCTATGCCACTAGTCTTTAAACATTATCTATTAGTGAATTTTTTTTCTGAGTGTGGTCTCCCAGCACTATCTTGTAAAATACATTTGTTTCTCATCAGCATTACTCATAAGCCATTCCTCAGGTTATCTGACTTTCTTTCATTTCCTGGAATTTCTTTTTTTTTCATACTGCAGTGCACAGGACCAAGGTTAAAATCCTTGGATGAGGAGTTAGGAGCCAGAACAAGAGAGGTATATTGACAAATACTGAAGAGAATATGAAAGGCAGATGATAGAACCATGTAAGTAAGTGGATAGAAATTAAAAATAATGTACAAGGTGACTAATAGGCAAAAAAGGCATACTCATCAATATTTTTCTGTCTTTCAAATGATCAAAGCTTTGTTTTCATGAGGTAGAAACTGATGGCTCTTCCTGTAGGTCCCACATCTTGCATCCAGAGCCTTTTTCTCAACCCTCCAGGCAGAATGATGGGTTGGAGTACAATTAAAAAGGTCCATTGCTGTTCGTGGTGTTAGATTGCATGTTGCAGGTCCACAGCTCTTCTGGCAGCATTATTAGACTTAAAAGATGTGTAAAGTCACCAACTAGGGGTGATTTAAGAATACAAGAATATTTAATTTTATATAAATATTGGCTGGCAATCTCCTACACAGTAAATGTGTACAGGAAAAGATCCACAACCTGCATTTTGGCCAAGATAATCAAAGCTGATTTGAGCTCATCTGCAGCAGAGCTGCTAAAGGCAACTAACAACACATCTGAGTAGGACTTGCATTTTTAAACCATTTGATAGTTACACCACTGCTTTTCTTCTATACATTTTGAAATATTTTGTATTTTAAGAAATACAGGCTAGCCATTTCGATGGTGGTATATCCACATTCTGAAGCAGTGAACAAAATAAAAACTGTGTTCTTCAAATGCTTGCCTCCAAGCTCCAAACTTTTACATTTGCTTGTGGGTATATTCTCTATGGTTCAAAACACTCAAAAATGTAAGTAGTCTCAAAGGCATTATGTGTCTTACTGCCACATAGATTTTATGAAATAAATTAATTTGTACTACATGTGTTATAGCACAAATATAAATTGATATTGGTGCTATTAATCAGTTGAGAATGTCTTAGAAAATTAATTCATAATATTATACTTTTTTCAGTTGATCTATACATGGTAATCATACGAAATCCACTTCTAGGTTTAGGTATTGTACTGAGTTTTAACGTAATATTTAGATGAATAACTACTCAAAATTTTAAATCATTCTCTAATTTTGAAGAAATTTTATACTTTGCATAACTGAAAGATATTAGAAAAAAAAATACACATTTGTAAATTTTATTATTAATTATTTCAGTAGTCTACCTCTACTTATCAATGGCTCAAAACATAATTTTTGAATTTACAGGACAAAATAAAAATTTAAGAATCCTTTAGAATATCAATTATCTTGTTTTATCAATACAAGAAGATGCATTCTGGGAAGTAGAAAATACAGCCTATAAACCAGATGTGCAAGTACCATACACATTAGGAGAACAGAAAATATCATGGAACTATACATGAGTAGGATGATACGAATAATGACAAGAAAATAATACAAAAGTTGTTTGATTTATTAATTATTTTGGAAGAGGTAATTTTTCCATGCTATCATCCTAAAATTCTCAGGCCAGAAAAAACATGGATCCTCACAAACTAAAATGATGAGTCGACTAAGGGATTAGTGTTATTTGGAAACAAAGTGGTGACAAAGCAAAGGAAGCAATGCTGTTAATGATGTAAGAAAAGTAAGAATGAGACATGTGACTTCAAAATAATACAAAAACTCTTCATTAATAATTCCAGTTTGTAATTCAAGAATTGGATGAGAGTGAGCAACATATACAAAATTTTGCTTTTTTTAGTTGCACCAGTCCTACAGAGTGAGTGAAAGGGAATTTAAAGTGCAAAACTACATTGAACAAATAAGCTCATCTGTGGCTATTTGAGTCTATTTGATGTAATCCACCATTTCATAGCCAGAAAGTGGCCACTGGAACAACCTCCAGGGAAAGTATCGTTTAAACATTGAAAAGATCTCTCCAGGACTTTGTTGGTCAATGCCCATAAAACAACAAAATTCAAGCAGGAATATATGATCCATAAATTAGATTGTTGGGTGTTCATTATAGAAATATTTTCAAATAAAGGGAAGCTGATTTGCATGAAACAAGTCTATACACAAATAAACTCATAGATCCCACAGTTAGCTTTATGCAGTTGCTTACATCAAAGTGTAATGTGTGCAAAGTAATTTGTTTTTATGATTGGAGAACATTACTCAGTTTTATCGATGAAAATGATTTTATAAAATTAGGACAACTTTCTCCTTTGGGTTCTTGATGGGAAAATGCTAGGGAGTGATTATTCTTCAGGATTTTTTTTTGGAGAGCTTCCACCTTAATCCTTTTAAAATCAGTGGCTGGGAAACAATCATGAACTCTGATTTTCTCCTTTTTATGCTGGTATAATTCCTAACTATCAGTATCAGTCAAAGGATTGTCTCTAGAGCAATATTTTTGGAAGCAGCTTGATTCAAAATTTAATTTGAATTTTCAAGAGGGATTAAAAAGGAAAACTCAAAAGAATCCTAAATTACTGAGATACTTCAGAAAAATTGCAGTCTTACTTTAACATTTTAGTGTTTCATGAATTTTTGGATGTTATTTGTGGATTTTAGAAGGAGAGGGGAATTTGAACTAAATTTTGTTGTGATATAATATGAAGGAGATATAACATGAAGGAGATAAACACCACATATACTGCAAATATCTTCAAATTCAATGATGCATTTAAATCAACCAATTTTGAGAATAATTCAGCTTTACTGTGTTGTAAAGTGGGCGACTAAAAATCCCGTAAGTTTTCTCAAAAGAATATGAGGTTAGAAACTCCTGACAGAAACTGTACTTTCCCTTTGTTCTTCAGTCCACTGGACTATTATATCTTTCCCTTATTTTCTAACTTTGCTGTGCAAAGTAAGCATCTGGTTCTGAAGGTAGAAAACCTTGGGGGGTCACATTTTGAAAAGACTGCATGGGAAGATTTCCTTTGTAATGTAATCAATTCTATTTATAGGATAAACGCGTAAATTCAAGAGTTGCATAAATTATGAACACTCCCTTAATAACCCAAAATATGTCTGTGCTGCTGAGAGGAACCTAAAATCTCAAAAAGAGAGTCTATGCTGGCATTGACTTTGAAGTTTCAGTATATATTTCTATTTCTGATGGTGATGATGCATAGTTTTATATATACACCTCAAAGTGGTAAACAGTACCAGTTCTGATGCATACAAAGGACAATTTATGCAACTGCTCTGAGGGGGGGTGGGGGGAAGTTTCATTTTCACAATATGAGAAATAATAGACAGGACACAAGTTCAGATGATACCATATACTCTACCAGCTATCACTATGCATTTGTGTAAGGACATCCATTCAATGGATATACAACAGAAGAAAAATTTGCTGAAAAACAGTTGAAGATGATGATGAATTTCATTATAATGCCATAATGGTAAACTGGTACAATGATACCTATAGAGGAATTATCATCTATGCTTCCAGTTTTCTATTTTTAATGTCTTGATCAGGCTTCTATGAATATTGTTGAGATGTTGGTGTGTATGCAACCTCCTTCACTGAAACTGGGCAAACTGAGATGTCCATAATATCTAATTTGGCAAGAGTGGAGACACTGGTAATTGTTTCCAAAAGAAGTGTTACATAACAGTTATGGAAGAAGACTAAGGAAAAGAGAAAATGCTATTTTACTTCAGACTCTGCAACCAGGGTTGTACTTTATGCACATGTCACTACTTTATAAGACTTGCACTCTGAAGTCATAAACAGTAATTTGACAATATTAATGTTATCTTTTCAGTGTTAAGCTATGTCTACATGAAGTACTGCTGTTGGCTTATCTAAAAAGAAATTAAGATAGAAATAAAGATTTTTAAAGGACTACAGCCATTCGTTCCCTTTATCCTGTTTCTTGTATTCTACTATTCTTTAACTTTCCTTCATTTTTCTCATATCTTATTGTGAACTCCTTTCTCTCTGGGCTTATAAGCTTCAAGAAGGTTGATGCTGTATTATTGTTTGCATGTCTGAGCAAGGTGCCTCTCTCAGAAGCCCAGACTGCAGAGTGTTAAGACTGTGCTAAGGGTACTGTGTTCCTGGGGAGGGTAAGGTCAGGGAAAGCAGAGAAGTTCTCTGAGCTGTAACAAAACTGGCCTCTGAAGCCCACACACATGCCAAAACAGAAAGTTACTGCTGCTGTGGGCTGCAGTCTTGCTGCTGGCAGAAATCTGCAATGTGCTGTGGGATTATATATGTTTCAGTACATTTCTAAGTTTTCAGTAACCATCTGTAAGCAGTGGGGTGAATGGGCTGCATTTCAGACAACCAAGGCATCCAGGAACATTTCCTCATAGGACACTGTTCCTTCCATCCCATCTCCAGATGCTGCCATATGTGTGATACAATATCTTGTTGTGAACACGCATCCGTATTTTCAGCTTTGTTCAGAAAGCTTTCTCTAGCTATGCCACACCTACTGAATTTTCTTTTCCAGCTGAAGGCACAGCACACGACAGCTTAGCTTGTGCAAGTCAGTTTTGCAGTAGAAACCTTGCTGATACTGAGATATATTTTTCCTATAAGGAGAGCATGGATGTCAAAATTAGGAGCTGAGTTGTATGTATAATTTTTCAGAAAGAAATTAATTTTTTCCAGGCATTACTACGATCCTGAGCAGTGAAAAAGAGTATTTTAAATTATTATGAAGATCATGGCTATTCTGTGATTTTGATTTAAAGTTGCCCAAAATGTCTAAGCAGTTTGGTAGATTATCATTTTGTTCATCTATAAGATTACCTGAGCAATATCAGAGAGCATCCAGTCAGGAAATGAAGAATAATCTTTGCCACTATTTTTGGATAACAAATAAGATATAAATTTTAATGTGAGATGAAAAGTATCTTGCATAACTGAACTATCAAAAGAGATCAGTGATTTCTGCTCTAAATAAATACATGAAAAGAGACAGCAAACTGACACCAAGAAAATGCTAAGCTTTGCACCAATCAAAAATTAACTCAAATTCAGACAATACCCTTTTTCAGGAAAAGTCTGCTTAGGAACCCAGAAAGTTTCTGAGGTCACCAGTTATTTCTATGCTATCCTTCCCTCTCCATATGTAGTGGACACGGGTTTTGGCCTCTAAAAACTGGCAGATCTCCCAGAATGGATGCAAAGGTCTGGACTATCAACGTGAAGTCTGACTCAGCACTGATTCCAGCATTCTCTGAGTCTGGCTTCCCACATTGCTGCATCCACTGAAATCCTGTGGCCAGGAACTTCACTGTAGGGTTGTGGTCATTCCTAGGGAGCAGAACAGTCACAAAAAAATGTAGTAGCAATTTGGTTCTAACTTATCTACAGGACTTGTTGAAAGGGCAGTTCATATCCACTGGTCTCACCCATTCTCCTTGGACATCCTCAGATCTTCTGTAGGTTCCTTTGCATGTGAGGAATGTACCTTGCAGCATTTTTCCTACATGTCATCCAGAAACACATTGATGGAGTTTTTTCTTCTTTATTTCAAAAGCCAGATGAAGCTTTAGTTCTAAATTGAAAGCTCAGACTGATCATCCATCAGCTGCCCAGTGATACATTTAGGTCTATTTTCTTGATGTCTTAGAATATATGTATGTCTGGCATGACCACACAAATAATCTACACATCGCAAAATAAGAATATATTTATTTTTCCAAGAGCTGTGAAGAGTGTGAATTGTCCCATATTCATGATAGTCCTTACTATGGAAATTGCAGCCTAAGAGCCCAACAGAACCTATGCAATTTTATTTTTAACATTACATATTTTTATATAGTCTTATGAATAGTCAGAACTTGATTATGTATACAACACAAAAATTAAGCATATTTTCTTCCCAGACCAACTGCTGCCTAAACTTCATGATATCTTCATTATACAGCAGTATCTTTGCATACAATAGCCTGTATTGAAATTTATGTGAGAATTCTGAAGTTATTTTCCCAATGTACATTCCTTTTTTTGGAAAAAAAAAAAAAAAGGAAATCCATAATAGCTAATTCGGAGGTTAATTCAGCTTCCAAGAAAATATTTCAAAATTTTAGTATTTCCACCTTTCAATGAGAGAATGAAAAGGTTGTTCTAAGAATCATTAAGTGTTCTCCAACGAAGGACATTGTTTTTAAAAGGATACATATTGTCTATGTATAAGAAAGTTGCTAACACTTAAGAGATCATGAAATCTAAGCTGAAGTTTTCCTAGTTTCTTTGCCAGAGTATAGGCATTTCAAGAATTTAAGTTTTAAACTATGATAACCATTCAGTTAGAGAGTTTCTACAATTCTTTGTAGAACCACAGCAAGGTATAGAGAGTTGGAAGTGTAATTCAAGATGATTAAGAGGGAGCCTCTGTGGAGGTTATTTTCTTCTTCTTGAGACACTGTAATTAACTAAGAGCATACCTCTTCTGGAATGGTCCCATGCCACCACTGCTCACATCCAGTCACCACTGTGGTTGAAGAGAACTACGTTTTTAAACCGTTCTTACTGCATCATTTCCTAATTATTTGTCTCTACCCTCACCTTTTGGACAGATGGCCACCATTCCCTCGGTACAGAAACTGGATGCCTTTTTCCCTGCACCCATGCTCAAACGCTCCCGGGTAGGGTTGCTGGTCCCCTGGCCACGCTGGCAAAGCACTCTGAGACCGCCCTGGTTGCTACAGGCAACGTTCAACAGGTGAGCGTGAAGAGCCAGTGAAGGGCACAGGCACGGCAACCTTGGCTTGGACAGCGCTGTAACCACACAGCAGTTTCTACAGCAGTTCAGAAAATGATGCAATTAGGGAGGGAGAGGTAATTTGCAAGGTCTGAGAGATCTACTCTGTGCAGGTTAACAGAAGATGCTGGGCCTGTTCTTGAGCCCGGAGGGAAAGCTACGCCACTCCACCTGCGTTCGCGCGGCTCAAGCCCCTGGCAGGGCAGGAGGACGTGGCCTTGCCCGCCCGGCTTATCGGAAACAGCTCCCGGTGAGCAGCACCGCAGATTGGCTTAACAATAACCCAGCGTCAGCGACCACGGGCGGAGCTCGAGCTGCTCCCTGGCCAGCCTCAGCAGCTACACACGGCCTGCTGCCGATTCTTTCAGCGGGGATACACTACAGGCTGAAAACGGGCAATTTCCATGAAGTATTAAAATGTACTAAATAATGGTTCCTGTATAAATTAGAGAAAATGGCTCGTTAGTTTACACCATTAATTACATTAATGCAGCGGCATATGTATGTTTCCTTTTTGGCACTTCACAAACAACTTTTTTTAACTTTAGGTAAATAGGTTGAAAATAACCTGAAATACATTGAAATGACTAAGCGTAATAATCCTTTAAGAGATCAAACATGTCTCTGAACGGTCATAGAAATAATACAACTTTATATGAACTCTTTTGAGCTGATGAAGCAGAAAATAGACTTAATGCCTCAGAACAGACAAAATATGTAACTAACATTACTATTTAAGTATTAACAAAAGCAGGAGTCAGCACAAAAATAATGTTATGTAATTTACTCCAAATAGTATTTAAGAATAAACACTTAGAGACTCTAGCATTGCTTCATTTTGCATTGCTGTTTATCACTTACTTGTAACTGATTTGTACCACAGACAGTATATTAACTTTTAAGTTACAGTGAAAGCTTTACGAGTCACAGTTCATACATTGTTCAAATGTTGGAAACAGATTACTCAATGTCGTTCTTTTACATTTAAACAACAGCAGGTTTAAAGGCAGTATCTGTCAAATTGCCTTTGCCGACTAAAAACTGTGTGAGAGTCTGGCAACAAAATAGAAAGAGAAATAAACAGTCAACCTATATGAAGAAAAAGACATTGGTATTTCTAATTAGGGAACCAGACTGCTATTTAAGAGAGTTGAGAATGCTGAGAATGGATAAGATAAAATATTAACTTAAATTTGAAAGATGGGTATCATCCATGTAAGCCCCCTTTTGAGCCTTGTTCTGTAACAAAACCATAGCAGAGCATTTCACTTGGTGTATTCTTATCACATTTATCTATTGCCATAGAATACCTTCCTGAAAACACTACCACTGTTACACTGGCAGTGAACCAAGAGCCAACATCTCCAGAAAAGAAACTGAAATACAAATTTGGCACACCACAATCACTTCAGCTAAAGAGAAAACACTTATTATATAATCTGATTCCTGAAAGTATCTGAATAACAACAAGAGTTAAAAATTGTTCACAGATTCCATCACATTCTTTTCTTTAATAAAAAAGTGGTTTTGTAAATTCAGTTATCATTTACAAACACTATTTTCCAACAAAACATGATGAAAAATTTTAGTACATTGCCATGTCAGAAATTCCTGCTGCTTATATGAAGACTTCTGCAATAATGCCCCATCAAAGAAACACTGAATGTGTCAAGAGGTCAAGTCAACTGCTTCTTTTGAGAATATTTTGACCATAGAGGTAAGCTGAAAGCAGTGCTTAACAGCTTACCTGGACATAAGTCCTGCTAGTGAAGCTCTAAGAACACTCACTGTTGTATTATGTTCATGTGTCAGACCTGAAATTTCTGGAAGCACAGTAATAAAGACATTTCAGTATCAAATGTCCTTCCTTGGCATCCATGAAATCAGGCTGATGCTCTTTTGTTTGTGTGGATAGTTTTGTTTCCAGAATTTTTTTAAAGTTAGTGTTTGACAACACTGAGAACGTGGTAACAGGCGTGCAATGCTTGGCAATGTACTGAGATAGAGAGAGCAGAGTCTATTCATAGTGGGTCACTTACAGCTACATACATAAATGAGATTATTCAAGAACGCCCAAGAGAAATTTTGTCCAAAGACACAGACTGTAAACATGAGCGTTGCTAATAGTTTTAGTTTTGTCCAAATACATAACTGGTGTCAGTAACGGGAGAGTCAAATGTTGGCTTCTGCTGTGCAAGAAAGAATGTTCCCTGCTATCCCTGTGTCGAAAGGCGAGCTAACGAAGCCGAGGGAGTCAGCTGGCCGGCTGGTCTCCCTCGCTCACTTACGAGTCAAAACCCGATCACCCGGGGGCGCGGGGGGAGCAAACAGCGATGGCCGCACAGCCAGGACTCCCCGGGCTAGCACAGCTGAGTGCAAGCGGCCAGAGGACCGCAAGGGAAGGACGCTGGCAGCTCGCCCGTCCCTCCGTCCCTCCGTCCCTCCGTCCGTCCGTCGGCGTAGGCAGCGCCCCGGGCTCCGGGCCGGCTCCGGCAGCGCGGCCCGCGCGTGGCCGCACCTGCGAGGCGCAGCGGGACCCCTCGCTCCGGAGGGGAAGGTGGGAAACCTGCCTTGGGCGCCCGGCCTTGGGCCGTGCGGGACTCCCGGCCCGGGGGCAGCGCGCAGGGGGCCCTTGCTCCTGCCGCG
>VZRX01003253.1:65000-66303 GCA_013398075.1 Notiomystis cincta | reverse complement strand
GAGAGCGGGCGGGAGAGGGAGAGAGAGCGAGGAGCCAAAGCTCTCCCCTCCCTCTCTCCCTCCCTCTCTTCCTTCCTCCTCTCTCCCTCCCTCCCTCGCTCCTTCCCCTGCTCCCTCCCTCTGCTCTTTCTGCTTCTCCCCTCATTCTCGCTTTCCGTCTCACCCACCCCGATCTCCGTTTCTCTTCCCCTCTTCCTCCGTCACGCGCGCACACACTCTTTCCCTTCTCCTTGTTTTTCTGTCATTGACTTTGCATCTCAAGGCGGCCACTGGCTTCTCTATGAATCCCGTCTGTTGATCTGTCACCCTCCCTCCACCCCCGTCCCCTCCCAGCTCCACTCCTGTACCTGGAGCAAGGCAGGAGCGGCAGCCGAGCAGCATGTCCCGAAGGAAACAGAGCAAACCCAGGCAGATCAAACGTAAGTTTCCTGAGGGGGGCTCCCTCTAACAGACTTTTATTTATCTCGTTCTTGGGAGACGCGAGAGAGGTGGCTGTGGGGAGCAGTAGGGGGGTCCGGAGTACGGACCGATGATGAAACTTTGCCAGAGAGGCTGAGGATGGGGAGAGAGAAAGGGGATGTGAGCGAAAGCCGGGAGCCGCTCCGGTGCGGGTTAAGCAGGCTCCTCACTGTCTCGGTCTTATTCGCTCCTCCGGAGCTCACGTTGCCGCCCCGTAGTCTGTTCAAACTATTGCTCCGCGTTTCGGAGTGGGATCGCTCATGTGTTTTCAAGTTGAACTAGCGCCGGGAGAGCACACAAACCAGCCTGCGAACACCGTCCCTACCGCTCAGCAACTTTCTGCGCCCGGCGCGTGTGAACAGCCCCACGCCGAGCCTGGGCTGCAGTAAGTACCAGAGGATCGCAGAAACTGTGCGGGAAAAGACGAGCAAGTTCCCGCGGGGAGCCCGTGGGCAGCGCCGCGCCGGCCGCGGCCTCGCCGTCCCCCCGGGCCCGCGGCCCCACGCGGGTGCCCGCGCCGTCCACGCCCCTGCGGGGCTCGCTCTGCACCCACACCGTGGGCGTACCCTCGCCTGTGGCAGTTTAGGGGGTTTAACACTTCTGAGCTGTGTTCTCTGTTGCGAAACAGGTGTGCTGAACGCTTTTAGTTGAAAGATACGCTGCCTAAATAGTGCTCATAGTTCACTTCTCTTCCCTGTGACACACGACAGTCTTAACTCCATAAACTTTTTTGTGCTTTAGTTTATTCATCTGAACAAGTCTAGCTGTCAGGACTAGAAGAAGTGTCAGGAGTTCCCAAATAGGATCTATAAATAATTTTATTATAAAATCAGCGGCACTGGTC
>VZRX01003253.1:0-60000 GCA_013398075.1 Notiomystis cincta | reverse complement strand
TGGCATTTCTGTTCAAAATCCTATGATTTGTGTATTATATATTCTCTAAAATAGTCTGCTTTAGCTTTCTTTGCACTATATAAGAGTGCCTGTGGTCATTCATGTTACAGGTATTCAGCGTGTAGCAGTTTGTATAGCTTCTGTTCGAGATCTTGAAGTTCATTTCTCTCTTTTGGATGCAGATGAAAAGATTTAACTAAAATAATAGGTTTGAGTTGTGAAATTACTGTGATTGAGAAAGTGATGTACCCCTTTAAAGGTATTAGCATAAAGATAGCACATTTGTTTATTATGTTTCAAAATCAGCTTCTAGTATCTCTGCCACAGGTAACAATTGACTTTTCAGGCTTCAAGTTAATAGCCTTGTCTCTTGCTTGTAGGGATCAATATTAGTATTAATTAATCACCATTATCAGCCCTAGGATCTGGTTCTATTTGTTGTTACATCAGCAAAATATCAATATAGAAAGTGGACTCTCTGATCGTCATGGCAACTTCATCTCTTGGGTCAAAGAAAGTTTATCTTATCTGTGCATGGAGAGTGGCAAACTGTTTAGGGATCTAGTTTGAACTCTAAGAACATTGATTTAGTTTTTGTTTGTGAATAGAGGCTGAATTCCAATCACAAGGGATAGGTAAGATTTAAATATTAATGCCCACAGGCTTGTCTGAGAGGGTGTCATTACCATTACTGTCGGATTGTCTTTTTGAGATGACACAATGGTAGAGGAGAATTGTGTAGTCAAGTCTATTTACAGTTTAGTAATCTGTGCATTGGACAAACGGGATTTAAAGTGAAAGTATGGAAATTCTATAGCATGTATGCAGTAATATTACTTCTCCCAGTCAATGTATGGTGAGGGTTTCTTCCACTTAGTAACTGTAGAAATAGCACGGAAACATAGATTATGAATTGGTAGAAGATTTTATTATGCATTCTCTCTTTAGAGATTTTTTAAGGAAGTGTTTGAGGAGTGTAGAGAAAGAATATCGATGTTTCAGTTGCTCTGGAATTAATGGTAAATAGCCATCATGGAAAATCTGAACGCTACAGTCTGGTTAGTTATTTTTCTGTTTTTTAAGTTGAAAAAATTATCTCATGAGTTTGTGATAATAGAATATTGATAATGCTATTTTATCATGTTAAAGCTCCCTTTTTTATACTCTTAAGTGCTTCTTAAAAGTTCTCATCTTAGACAATGGACCTGAGGTTTTTTTGTTATATATAGTCAGAATGTGGTTAAATCTCACTTGGAGGGATTTGAAGACTTAATGATTGCAAGTACAAGGATTACTTTGAGACACAAGTGCACTTTCTTTACCCAGTTGTTTTTAAGTGTATGTGTGTATTTATTTGTCTGATAGTTCCTTAGGACATGCTAGGAGATGAACATACAGATAAAGATGTATATAGATGAAGAGTATCAATATTCTTGCCTTCCAGATAATATTTATTTATTCTTTTTCATTCCTAGCGTCTGAAGTAACAAAAAGTCTTTGTATTTTCCTGGTAGAGCTAAATATTGTTTTAGGAAATCCCAAATGCAATAGGATACATTCAGTACATTTGCAATACTGAAGGAGAGTTCTTATAAAAATTGCGAAATAAACCAACCAACCAAACCCAAACTCTTGCATAAAGCTTACACTGCAGAAGGAATCACTTTTCGGTATTGACATTTCTCATTGATTATTCAGTTTTATCTAATGCTTTGAAAGGTTAGTGCCATCATGAGTTGGTAGCAGATGCAGGCAGTTGTCATGCTAGCTAGCCTTTTCTTGTTTAAAAAAGAAAAAGCGATCTAGTTTGATATAAATGTTATACAATCATCTGTTGTATTTTAATAGCTCATGATACTGTTTGTGAGATCATAATGTTGAAATTAGTTTGTATAAGTTAAAATACTGCAATAAACAAAAAATGTTCCTCTTTTCCTATTACAGATATTGAATAAATTTTTTCTTCATTATTTTCCATCTATCTTTTAATTTTTCAGAACTCATGTTTCCTGTGTTGAGGAAGGGTGTTATGTAACAGTTACCCTTTGTAAATGCTAGTATTTTTTTATATTTTTAAGAACTACCTAGGATTTGAAAACATATTTAGTAAGTGTGATGTATTTATCATCAGAAACCTTTTATATTTATAGAGCTAATTGGGTGCAAGGCTTATTTGTCTCTTCAATCTTTTTTTATATTCATTCAATTTCTTAACTGCGAGTGTGTAAATAAAGCTGGAGTGGGACCTTTAACTTTCTTATTTTTTGATTACCACCATGTTGTTGTGTAAAACTTTTATAATCAAGATTTATTCAATTCCAATCATTTTACAATGCGAATATAATTTAGTAACAGTATCAAAAATAACAGTGCTTTAGTAATTAGTGAGTTACTCTGATACAGCTTTATAAACTCTTCCTATCCATTACTCTTTGCACTCACATAAGTGAATTAGGGTGATGTTGCTTTATTCTTCCAGACAACTGAAGCTTTCAGACTGTGATTAGCTGATACAACTGCATGTCACGCGGTCTTTTTACTGTACTCGGTCCTTTTACCTCAGATTCAGTGTAGCAGAGGACAGTAGAAATCCTGCAGATTTTTACACTTTTCCATTTTTCCTTTAATAAAGGTCTGATGCCAACTGCAGTAAAATACTACAGCATTTCCCGTGCTACTGGGTTTCCTATCCACCTAACGCTTTCTTGGAAGGTATAAATATATGAGAAACTTAAGGAATACAATCTTTAACTTCATTCATAGAGGCAGTCCCGTTGATAATACTTAAAATGAATGTGAAATGTTTATAGGAAAGGAGCTTAAAAATACCCACAACCACAAATGGTATCTAACAGTTTGGTGCATGTAAAATTAGAATGTGGAGTAGAATAGAGGCTAGGTTTAAATGAAGTGTTTTCATTATGTTCAGAGGAATTCCATGATTCGTGTTTTGTCTCCTGTGCTGTACGTGTTCCTTTTCATATTCTCCGAGAAGTAAAATTCAACCATTGTGGCAAAAGTAATATAGAAAAATAGAATTAATTTCTAAATATACTCGCAATTAGTATTGAAAAGTGGTTTTTAATGAGGATAGAGTGAATTTTACTGTAAAGTGAGAAATTCCTCATAGACTCAAATACGATGAGAGAAGTCTTTCTGTGTGTCTGTTGTCAAGATTTTCTCTGCTGAAATGGAATAATCTTGAAAACAATTCTTACGGTGTTATGTGGAGGTGTTCATTAGGCTGAGAAGAAATTCTCTACAGGGTGTTATTATTTTTTACTTTTGCAGTTGCAGCACAAACCTCAAAGGAGTGGGGTGTTTTACCCCTGTAATTGGGATCTTCATTAGAACCCTGCTATTTAAGTCTTTGTTTTATTTCTATAATTGAATGTGTAGGCTAATATTTATAAGATATTGTGAAAAAAATTGCAAGGACCTTGTCAGATCTACTTGAAATTTTGTGTATATTCTGTAGATACCTAGGTTTTGTTTTCACTTTTCATTTTCAAATTCAGGCTTCATATTAGATAGCAATAAAGATCACTTCTCTGAAGTTTGGAAGAAGTACAGCAAGGATTTTCATCAAACATTTTATACAGCTTTATGCAAAGAAAACGAACCATCTGTAACTGATGCGTCAAAGTAGGACGCAATTGTTAAGCCAATGAAGACAGTGGTAAAATTACCAAAGCTGAAGTAGCAGTAGTTTTTCTAAAAAAAAACCCTCAAAAAACCTGTCTCCACTCCCTCCCACCCTCTCATGATACAGAATTCACTAATAAATATGTATGAAAAGGCTTTTGGAAGCAGTAAGAGATCATTTTTGGAAGCTTTCAATCATATTGTTTTTTGAGTATTGTATCTGCTAATTGTGCTTCATCCATTTCAGAACAAGTGTAGACAAAATGCTCTAGTTTTGTAGGATGCAGAAGAGAAAATCTGTATGTCCGTAGAAGTACTGATTTTTGGGGCAGTTTAAATGTGTAAATAATCTATATGCACAGGAAAAATACTGAATTACAATTGAATAGCAATGTATATGTGAATAGGATGGAGTACCTCAGAGAGGCCCTTGGCTCCCAAGTAGCTTAAGCTTTTAAGGAAACTGCCTAATTTTTTAATAAAACTGCATATATATTTCTATTAAAAAAACCCCAAACCAAACAAAAAACAACCCAAAACTTGCTTGATAGTTGTTCCAAAAATGCATTGTGGTATTTCAGTGAACACTGGGGAACTTAAGAACTGATAAAAAAATCTCAAATATTTGACAGTTTATCTGGAAAAAATATTAGCTAGTTGCTAAAAATACAAGTGCACTCCTTAACAATGTGCATCTTGGACAAACAGACGCATATTTTGTCATCAAGTTACTTAAGCTTCTGAAGTCAGGGCTACAACTGGGTCAGATGATAAGATGAGCACAACAGAAAAACGAAGAGTGGCTCTGATAAAAACTGATTGATTGATGTCTGGCTTCCCCACCATCACAAGCAGTTGACAGTTAGTTTGGGATCAGATGATTTGGCTTTTGCGATAGAAGATGGGGCCTGGTAGGCAAGTCTGAAGGACAAAAAGGTCAGTTTCTGTACAGTGTCAGGCAGTGCTGGGTTCCCACAAGGTGGGGTATTGGATTAAGATTTTCTTTAGTTGCGAGACTTAACTTTCCATGGTCCATTGAAAGGCCAAGTAATCTGGTCAGTATTAATACAAAATACAAAAGACTTGTAAGTTGTGAGAGAAAGGAATGAAAATAGAGGAAGTAAACCTGTTGGACCAGTGAATTAGAGAAAAAACATTTTTGCTGTTCAATTTCTGTATTTACTTTAAGCATCATAGCATTAAACAATTTATAAAGTCTGACTTTGAAAATTTGGTTTCCGCAGTAGATTTTTCACTGCAGCAGCAATGAGTTTTATGTTACTTGTATTTTGAGAGACTGTAATGAAACATTGTGGATAAATTAATTTCAGCTTGTGAAATATGGTGATTCTGTGATCTGATATGCACAGGATAGCACATTGTACCTTACATATACAAGTATGTATTTTTCACTAGATTAAGAACAATTAGCATTTTATATTTAAATATAATTAAAATGAATTTACATGAAGTGTGTTTTTGTGGTCTGGAGATAGTTTATCGATCTTTGACCATACCATGATCACCTCAATGTTTGTGGAGATTTCTGTGGTTGTGTGTATTTTTTTCAGAACACATTTACAATTAGCACTCTCTGTAATAGTCACAGAAGGAGAGAAAATGTGCAAATGAAAATCAAGACATAATATCTTTGGAATGAAAAAGATTTTCAAGACGACCATGAAAATGTGTACAACTGCCGCAGAATTGGAATTTGGACAGCTTGGATTTGAATTTAGATTTTTGGACAGTTTGATACTCTCTAGAAATCCTTTATAATGTATCGCTTTTCTCTGAGTTTTAAGGGTCACATCTCCAAAGGACAGTTGGGTCTCAGCTAATGCTGCTGACTTAATATCAGTAAGATGAATTCTGCAAGGTGCTGTATTGCTGATAGTATAGCTGGAATGCAGTATGAAAGAACCTGGAGTGTAACCTGGAGTGTTACCGGTAATAAGTGATCAGTGCGGGTGAACTGGTGGTCATTTGAACAGTGATTAGTTATATTTCAAGGAAGGTTGTTTTCTTTATGTCTAATCTCTGGTGACCTGCTTCATTTAAGAAATAATAATTAAACAAAAGATCCTTTCCAAGAAATACACAGTTTTAGCCTGGCTATTTTTGTACACCTCTTTTGAGGTGTATGTTAAAGACATATTTTAAAACAGAAAACTCAGGGCTTAGAGAATTATTTTGAATGCGGTTTTAAGACAAGACTGTGGAAATGCTTAAGGGCTTCTCCAGTATTATTTATATTGTGGTGCATCCCTTTGGCATCAGAGCTTTGTTAAGTTTTCATACATTATTATGCTGATCTCTCACAGCATTACTACAAATGGTCTGAAGTAAGCTCTAAAAGCCTATGATAATTTGAACATAGGGTTTAGATCTTCAGGTGTGTTTCTTTGACAAACATGCTGCATCACAGGATAAGTAGTTATTTTTTGAACATCCTATACTGAAGTTTTTCAAGATACAATTATATGCTTAACAAAAATGAAGTGTGTTATATTAGAGTTTTCTTCAAAGTAAAATGCTTGGGTCTGACCAGGATGGTAGCCTGCTTTGTTGGCTCTTTGGGAATTTTACACCTCTAGGCTATACAACTGAGACCCATTTAGTTATACAAAGAGGAAAATTTGGGTTGGTAAATCAAAAAGGGGAGAAAAATTAATATTACCAAAATAATCAAGATCAGCAGTTCTTATAAATGAAGAGTAACAATCAGCTACTTAGACCAGCTAGACTGTGTAATTTTATGATTAGTCCTGCAGCTTAGGAAATTTCATTTTAGTAGGAGTGTGCTTTGGGGATATTATGTCTGGTCTGATCAGTATGACATGCATTTTGAGGTTCTTTGACTCTTGGTTCAGAAGTTTTCACTATCAAGAAAGGTGAAATTAAGGTACGGCATTATTATGCCACAAATTCTGGCTAAATTTGTTTTTCAACATCAATTGTCAGTCAAAGCATTGTGTTTGAAACCTTTATATTTTGAAAGTCTTTATATTATAAAACAAATGAGAAAAAAAATTTGGTGTGTTACTTTGCTGTGTATAAATTCTTCCAAGTCTTGAGAGTGATTTGTGCACCTGAAATACCAGAGAAGAGTAACACCCATTTTGCACAAATGCACTTGTTTTTGAAAATGAAACCCCACTTTTGCATTCACAGAAAAATCTTTTGAGAATATGGATGTGATGCCATCAGGGAAATAATTGCAGTTTTGGCTTGTATTTTATGTCTAACTCGGTACGGTTTTATGTTAATCTAGTCCCACATTCTTCCAAAATACTTTATACTGGAGTCCTGAGTTGTGTATTGATACAAATTTTGTTTACAGGGATGTTGTAAAACATAAAAAAATAATTGGTGAAGACTAATCACATTTATTATTAAAATATTGATTTATTATAAGAAAAACATTTTTAAATACTTTGCAATCAGTTTGCTAGTCTTTATTCATTTCTTAGTGGGCAGATGTTCTTGTTACTAAAAGTACCAAGATGCAGATGGCATTATTTGGCATCTTTTTAGAGGCTTCACTGTTATGTGTGGTGAGCTGAACACTAAACTGATACATGATTCTTCAATGGCATTTCATATTTGCAAGAAATTATTTAAATAACTGTCCTTGTAACAGGTCATGTGAGAAAAAAAAAGCTCTTAAAATAATAATCACAACCTAAATAGAAGGTTTTGTGCTTCTGCATGTATGGAAGTGTTTTGATTAATAATTAGAACTTGAGAAATGTTTCAAACAGTATATTTTTAAAGAATCTATTACAATCTTCCTTATTTAAATAAATATGTATATATGTATCTCAATGTATGTGAGAATTAATGTGAGTTGAGTTGGAAATTGATGTATAGCAACAAATTAGCATAAAATACACTTATTTTGTTTGAAGAGAATAACATACCATGGGTAAAGATCATAGTAGTCATAAGCAAGTAGCTTCAAATTAGGAAGTAATTATTTTTGAATTTATTGATTAATCTTGCATGCTGTAATTTAAACATACCCCTGGAAACAGGCAAACTCTGGAAATACTGCCTCTATTTCAGTAATACAGAAATGAAAGCTTATGCTTTAGGGTTCTTAATGTGGTCAGTCTATACTTTTTAATCCATGGCCTTTCTTTTTTTTTTCCTTTTTTTTCCATTAGTTGTTGCCTGATGTTAAAGGATTCTCAACATCTACAGCTCTTGCTGACATCAGCAAAGATGCCCTAACTAGTACTGTCAGGAGTCGCATCTAAATTCTTAGATTCTCTCATACCTGTTTCTGTTCATCAGCTATACTGCTATCCTCCTTTTATTGGAAATTTCCACCTGTGTGTAATATAAATGCATTATATACCTTGTATCTTCATAAGTGTTACCACAGCAGGTATAGCTCTTGGAAGGTTTTCCTTTCTGTCTTCCAGAAGACCTGCAGAAATATTTCATTTCAGACTAAGATATTACTTTTTAGCAAGGTCGTGTAGGGGGAGCTACCATGAAACCTCCGAACTCGAAGAGTTTGCCATGCTTGTCTTACTAAGCTGCTGCAAATGCTGTGGACTTTTGTCCTGGAAACAAGTTCTGTGTCTTAGGTTTTAATGTTATGCTATTATAGGCACAGTCATACACAGTTTATCTTCTGTAGGTTGTTATCCTAAGTTTGGAAATTTTTAACTGCTGTGCCAAAACCAGATCCTCTTTTATTCATATCAGGTATTTTACATTCTGAGTGATTTTAAGATGCCTTTTCATACAGACTATTATGCCCAGACAAATTTTTCTTAAAAGAGCAAACAAAAAAAGTCCAGTGCCAAGTCTGGTGGGTTTTTTTGCACCTTAAGGATCATGTCTCTTCAATTTATGCCTAATTGCTTTCTTTATGTAGCTCTCATTTATAACATAGCAGAATGTATAACAGTATAGCATTAAAAAGAAACCAGGCATATTATGCAAAACTGAACTGCATTTATAGAGATCATGAATAATTTTGCTAATAGAAGTAATACAAAACAAGACTGTAAATTAAGGGTTTTGAATTTCTGTAAATTACCTTTAAAAGGAAAAGATACAGAGACTGGCCGAGGTAAAGTTTTGCGTGGAAGTGAGTGATGATGTTTTCTCTTAGCTTTTTGAAAAACTAAATAAGAGTGAAAATAAAATGTATTTATGGGAACTGAGCTATCACACAACACTTAGTTTAGCTCTGATTGAATTATTCATAGAACAATATTTTGCCCATATGTGATCATCTGTTTTTATTTTATTCTTTCAAGGTTTTCACAAAAAGTGCTGATTTTTATGCTTTAGCTTTTAGTTGTTTTCATGTAGCATGTTGAATATTTGCTGTTGTATTCTTGCTTGTTTGTATTAGATTTCAGTATTGTGAGGATGACTTGAAAGCTGTTAAACATGAGAAAAGCCTCAAAAAATTGGTGTGAATTCGATCTCTTCCTGGAAGGGGAAGTATCGTGAAGAATGAAGCATTGTTTGTTCATTTGCAGGCAAAGAGAAATAAACTACTAAATCTAGGGAATTTAGGACATCATAATACCTTTTTTTTCCCCCTTCCTTTTTTTCTTTTGGGAGGGAAGAAAAAACAGAACTTTTTTGTACTATGTAGAAGAACACTGAAAATCTGTGGGGTGTAATTGTTGATAACTTTGATAGATTATACATTGAAATATATTTTGATACTTTAATTATGTGATTGCATTTGTATGTAAAATGTTAAGAAAGACTGTGGGCATCTCTGATGTCTGTTTTGTTGCCTAATTAATCATCTTGTTAGAGGAACTTCAGGAGAGGGTGTTAAATGTTCTGCATTTTGTATAAAGTAGTACTTTATTAGTGAAGTACATGGAATGAATGTTTGAATTCCATTTTGTGTTGCACATTAATGATGCTCTGCTCATTCTAATTGTGAGTTCATGTAATGGCAAGGTATTATGCCTGTGATAACCTCCCTATAACAGAAAATATGTATTTAGATTATTATGCCATTCCTTTTTTTTGCATTTTAGTTGTCTGAGTGGTTCATTCCTTATATCTGATGAAAGTTACTTATCTGATAATAATTACTTTATCTCTGTTGGAGTAAAACAGTTGTTAGTGAGTGACTGACTCACTTCTGAAATACAGAAGTTACATTTGTAACCTTGCTATAGGAGTTATATTTTCTCAGAATAACAGAAGACACATTCCTTAGTCTGTTTATCAAAAATTTCTTAAGAATACGTGTATCGTGTTTCCATTTTTCTTGGGTCCTTTTTGATGTTAAAAGAAAACCACCAAGCAGCAATGTCAAAGCCACATATCCTCTACTAATGGAGACTGACTTACAGATTATTGTTTGTGTTCTTGGCTAATAATAGAAAGTAACCTGCAGATAGAATTTGTAGACTGAGTTTGTTGCATTTCAGTATGAGATTTCTTTGTGCTTCTGTCATGTTCTCTTAAAATTTGGTAAGTAATAGTTTACTCCTTTGGATTTTTCTGTTTGAAGAATAATCAGTATCATAACTCAGTTTTTGGCAAGACTTTAAATCAGAGACTGGAAATTATTTATCAGGCAGGTACTGGTAAAGCCTGGAATAGAAGCCAGGGCCTTTGTGACCTGTTTACTGATGAAGTAGTTTTTTGTGCAATTTTAACCTTACTCATACCTACAGTAGAGCTTGCTAATGTTAGAAATACCTCTTAATGAAGAGGAATACAAAATCTCTTGCCTCGATCAGAGATTCTAATAAAGAAAAGCCAGGCCCAATAAGAGATTGATAAGTCTTTGACATTTACATTCTCATAAATACATATATATACATAAGAAACAAATTAGATAGATAGATAGATATGTACAGCTGGTCTGCCTGTATAGCAGATATAGCCAATAGTTTGCTGAGTTAGCAGAAATATAAAAGTAGTGCCATGTGGCCCTTTGTGGATTCACTATATGGAGCAATTAGGCTAAACCTTGTACACACACTCGCTGCACCAGGCAAATGGGAAGAAGTTAGTGATTGTCATTGTATAAATGGTGTAAATTTGGGAATGGTAAATTTGGGAAAAGACACTGTTTCTTGACCTCCAAAGCACTTTCCAAAGTTGCCAGTAAATACAAATGAATATAAAATGGGGATCTCAGTGTTCTGCTGGCTACTACTGAAGTAATAAATACTGTTTTGTATTTATATGTCTTACCATAGGTGAAATACTTTTCTAAAAATTGAATATCAGCGTTTTATTGGATCTTCTTCATTAGTGTAAGTGGTAAAACCTAAATTTGTTTCGTTGTCTGCAAGGTAGTTATTATTTTCCTTTTTTGAAGAATATATCCAGAGTGAAAAGCAATCCCTTTACAAAACATTAAAGGTAACTTAGCCATTTTTCAAGTGAGGCTTGTTTTGTTTTGTTTTTTTAAGGAATGTATCATTAGATATGATACCGCTGTCTTATAACAGCTGGGAGATTACAACTTCAGAGTCACCATTTCTATAAATAATTTAAGAATACTTTTCTAAATGAGTAACTAAAATTTTTCAGCAAAACTGCTGAAGTTATGCCATACTGGAAACGCTGGCAAATTTTCAAGAACTTGAGGACTCTTCTTTCATGGTTGTGTTATATCTAGCATTCTGTGTTTGTTTTGTGTGACCAGCCACTGGAGAATGAATACAGGAAGAGCAAGTAAACAGAATAGTAAAAGGCTTTTTGACCACCCCCTTTATGACTTTGATGGCTTTGGTTTTGTGCCCTTTTTGCTTGGTAGTGCTCTGTGAAAAGATGTGAAGTGTGACTAAGAAGCAAAACCTAAACCACGACATTTATTTTCCTCCTTTCTTGATTTGTGTCCTCATTGAAGGCCTTATCACTGCTATAAATGAATATGAGGACAGTGTGGGGAGCTCCTGGAGTGTGTTAAAGATAGACACTGTAAAAGATGGAATCAAATCGGCTTAAATGGGGATTTCTTGGAACTAAGTTTTATGTCCAGTCTTAATAATTGATGTAAAGAGAAAACAATAATTTGTTACCTTAGAGATTTAGAAAGCTCTTAACTTGCATCAGTGAACCAAGACATACTTCATCAAAAGAACAGAGATCAAATATGACAGTATTGGCATTTTTAAGATACCAGAAAAGGAGAAAAACAATGAGCAAAAATTCTTCCAGGACTCAGTTGCATGTTGCAGGTGAAAATGACATAATTAAAATACAGTTAGATGGAAGCAGGTCATAGGTTTCATTGAAATCAAAGTGAATTTTTCAAGTACAATTTCATAATAAATGTTAATTTAATAAATTAGCAGAGATCAGTGAAAGGTCAGTCTGGAATGCAGAGGGTTAAAATGCTGAGCAGTGACCTGAGCAGGGAGTTGTTGTGTCTCTGAATCCCAGACATACTTTATTAGGACAATCCAGCTGGTTTTCTATTTCTATCTCCTCATTATCAACACGCTTATGGTATGGCCTCTTCCCCCTCACTTCCAATGCCAAGAATTTGGCAGGGACACCATGTGAGGAGGTCAGAGACTGATTGAGAGGAAAAATGAAGTTCAGACTGCAGCAGAGATGCAGAAAAAGTGAGTCCAGTCGGTGAAGAGCAAAGGTTTTTTGTTTGCTGTATGGAGACTACCAGCAGAGGTTTTTTTTTCCCTTGTGAGCGGTGATTACAGCTCTGTGTGAAATTAAACTACTGACAGGAGGTTTCATTTCCTTCTTACTGAAAATGCTGTAAAATAACAGTCAAGCTCAAGGAATTGCATATGTAAAATCAGTAGAGAAATGAACAAAACTGAATCTTTGCTTTCTTCATAATGTTTGGCATCTTTTGTATATTTTAAGAAGGAAAAAGCTGAAATTGTACTATTTTTCTTTGGAAAAGGAAAGATTTATAAATAGAAGCCACATAGTGTTAAATTGCTTTATGTGTTGGATCGAGCTTTCTCTGCTGAGAGAAAAAAAACAACCTCCAGCAAATGTGCAAAGGAAGGAAGTGGGAGGAAAAAAGTCTTTCTCACACATTTCCATAGTTTCCATTTAAATATGCATATAAAATATTGCCTCATGACACATAGTTTACATCAACAGGTATATCAGTTTAGTATTAATATTGATGAAACCCTTTTGCATAATTTGTATTGATTAAACAGAAAATAAATATGATACTTTTTGTGTCCAAAACCATGGATCAAAGCAGATGGAGAAAATACAGAAAGATTTTCTATAGATCAGTTTCAGTTGGTAATAGACCTATTTGTATGTCTTCAAGACAATATGCAGTGCTTTCAGTGTGATATGGATTATCTCAGAATTGATCTGTGGTTAATACTGTACTAAAAAATATCTTTGATTTTCATTGTTTTCCTGGAATTCCCCTTTAACTTAATGGAAAAATGTCTGAATAGAAAAGTGAGTTAATTTCTGAATGTCTGAATAGAAAAGTGAGTGTGTGCAGGGAGATACTGATTTTGTAGTTCTTACATTCCTATAATTCCTATTGAAACAGAGAGAGATTGTGTCCCTAAGGAGTGGTAGGATTTAGTCTTTGTCAGATATTTGATTTCCAGTGTTTTTCACAACTATTTTATATTTATTACAAACTGATATTAGTGGTGGTCTCTACACTTATGCTCTGGGACTGTTGATGATGTTTGACCATGCGTTGCAGTTTCAAACTCTAAGACCAAATGATTTCTCAGTGTCAGTGTTCAAATCTCAATTTACTCCTGTGACATGAGCCATGTGATTTAGGGGGAAGTGACCCTTAAAAGATGTCCAAAGGAGATGTTAAGTGTATTAAAAGAAGAATGCAACATTCCTAGAAGGCCTTGATGCTTAGAAGTTCTAAATTTCTTATTAAACTACAGTGGAAGAATATTGTCCTGACTAGCATACTGTCCTGAATTTCTTACAAGTGGTAGTGGTGGTGGTGGTGTTTTGAGTGCATGGGGAAAACTGAGCACTGAAAGGAAGCAAAAAGCATGACTTAGAAACGGAGACTTGTGGGGTATGGGATGGGAGGGGATGAGGGAGTGAGAGAGAGCCTGAGAGACTTATTTTGCTGAAAGGATGAAGGAAAAGAAACAAAATTACTCTCCCTGGTAAATTCAGGTACCTCCTTAATTGAACAACATGAGCACACAAGCGGGGTGCAGATAATAGACAAAGGAAAAAGAAAGGATTTCACTCTGGGCTGGGATTAGAACCTGGGGCTTTCCAGATGTGAAGAATAATTTACACTTAAAGAGCCTATTCTCCTAAAGGAAGGGAGAACAGTGTAGTTGAGTTATGCCAGTAAAAAATATACTTCTGTATTCATTCGTAAATTTTAAAGTACTATTTATGCTTTTATTTTTATAGTATTCACAATAAACTCCTGACACTTCTGCCCCCTCATAACAGACACCTAACAATGAAGCAGCTTCAATTAAGAAGCAGAACATCAGCCTCTGGCATCTTACTCTGTTGTTCCATCTTTTTTGCTAGGGAGAATTCATTTGTTTCTTAATTAAGAAAAACACCAATAGCATGAAAAATCTGCTTATGGTACCTGAATGGTAATTAGGTGAAAGGTAAAAAAGAAACACACACATACATTCCAGTAGCAGCCAAAATGAACTTGAGCTGATAAAAATGAACTAAACTACCCTTGCATAAATCGAGGCTGAGAGAAGTGTACAGTCATTATGGCTAAGACAATATGCAAACTATCTTCAAAGAAATCAAATTGCTAGAGTGTTTTCATTTGCATGTATTAACTATTAACATAATGAGGAGAAGTGACATTGGACCCGGATTGTGTGTCTGCTTGGATTGATAACTCTACCGCATCTGCAAACAGGCGCCCAAAAATCAGACTAGTAGTCAGATCAGTGTTGAACTCTGAAGTGTGCATGGCTTTTGGGGGGCTTTTTTTGTTGTTTGTTTGTTTGATTTTTTTTGTTTGTTTGTTTGTTTGTTTTTTTGTGAGTGGTGTGGAATTTTTTTAATATCTGGAACCCAGAACAACACACTGGGATGTGGAGCGCAGTCTATCCTTTTATTTTCATTCCTTTTTAATGTGATCCTCCTGCTACAAGCACTTCATACTTTCAAGGTAGATACCAATTTTGAACTTTTTTCCATTTTATGTATTCCCACTTATATAGAAGGATGACTGTTACTGCATGTTAGTTTGGAGTTACTGACTGTGTAAATACTCAGTGATTTGTTTTTTTGTCTTTCAAGACTGTTCTTATATATAAAAATGTCCTACTTAAACTGTCAGTTACTGTGCTCATGAAGAGAGAGAAAGCTTAGAGAACTCAGACTTTGGAGAAGTCAGTTACATTCTATTTTGTGTGATTACTTAAAACAATAGCAGGCAATGTTTGTGATTGCAATTGTTATCTGTTTACATATTGGGACTAGGTTTAAATTGTTGATCAACATAGTGTATAAGAACTTAGTTAAATAAAGCAACTTCTTTTGTTAGAAGAAAAAATAAAAATAATTACAAAACCTGAAAATTTTTTCTAAATTAATCATGAAAGGAAGAAACTTGTAAACTAAATGCTTTTTTGTCCTGATTTTCTTTGCCTAAAATCTCTCTAAAGCAAAGTTATTTCCTGATATTTACAGGTCAAAATTTCTAAAAGAATGTAGTTTTGGAAGAAGGTGAAATGGCATGGGTAGCAGCTACATGCATTATTAAAAATTCAGAATTTATGTCACTTGCATAATCTGGAAAGAAACTAATTTTTATGTTGTATTTATGTATTCACATATGCAGTGTATTTGCGTGATTTATATAATTTCATATTCTTTTTATTGAAGATTGTGACAAAATAGTAAGTACTTTTGCATTGCTAGAAGGAATATATAAAATTTTGTCTGTGAATGTAAACCCATCCAAGAGAGGAGGAATTCCCTTGTGGTTGTTTGAGTGCTGGATGCATCTGCTCGTTCATTTAGTCATCCTCCAGTCTGAGAGGTGGATTATGTGAAGACTTCTCTTTTTGAAAAAAAAAATTCTTAAGGCAGCCCATCTACATGAGTAAAGTTTTGGGGAGTATCTGTCTAAATAGTGGTTTACATTTTTAAACTTGATACCATAAACAACAGACACTGATCTATAATAAAGGTATTGTGATAACACAAACTTCTTTGCAGTTATTAGTAGCTCAGGGAACATGTGTAACCAAAATAATTTATTTTTTTTAATGTGCTTGAATGCTCAGTAATTTCTAAAGGTATTGCAAAACTGCTATTGAAGAATTCTGATCCAAATTTTTTATTTTAGATGGCTAAGTTTTTATTTTTACTTTGTGACTAAGAGGTATGATAAAGGAAGAAACACTGAAAACAAGTTTTTCTCTTTGGCAATTTGTGGAGGTTAGAGTAGGATCTTCCACAGCTCCTATGGGGCATGGTCCAGAATTGAGTCTGTTTCAGCCTCAAGTCTAATGTATGGTATGTATAGTATATAACTTGCCATACTACAACTTGTTACTCCTTTTGTCCTTGGAAGATTGGTGTAGGAAAATCTCTACAGTGTAGGAGTGGATGTGAAAATGCAAGAACTTGTTGTGTACAAAACTCTTTGAGTGGCCTATTCCAGGTTTCTATAGAATAGAACACTTTGTGAAGGATGATGTGGATTTCAGATTATCTCTACCTATCCAGTTGAAATTTCCATTTAATGCTACCTTAAAATTCATTATGCTGACTTTTACAGAGACTATCCTGATATCATGGATCATGTTAACAAAACCCAAAACCAAACAACCTGAACATATGAAAAAATAAAAAATGTAGCTATATTTTATTTGATGTCAATATGGTCTTATTTGTTAAAGATCTTTCTTGAAGGCTTTTGCTTTCTTCTGTAGCAAAGAAGATAACTTTCCAAACAAGTCAATAGTTTGTGCTATGTTGTTGCATTGTGTTGGGCACCTAATAATATAAATGATGTAATGATATAAATATCAGAATGCAGATAGGAATTAGCTGTCTTGGATACTAGAATATGACATGACTGCCTTTCAGTTTTTAAATAAAAGTGGAATTTTAAGTATCGTAATGTATATAAGAAATCTATCTTTTCTCTGTATCCATCTCATGCATAAAGTGAGATGAAAAATGTTTTTTAAAAATAATTGAAGAGATAGGTATTTCAGGATAAAAAAAAGTTTACAGATCTTTCCATATGTAAAGCTTGAATATATTTAATAATTCTAACTAACATGAATTTTTTCACAAATATTCAAATTCTCATTTGCATGAAGTCCCACAGGGAAGCATCTTCTCATGAATTCCCATAGGATAAGGAGTAAGTGTTCATCCTTGTGTATCAGCAATTTTATCTCCCATTTTTAAAATTGAGAAATTAGACATGTCAGAAACAGTGTGTGTGTGTGTGTGTGTGCCTATATGGAAGATTAATAGGAGAATTCCAGAGAGCCTACTCTGAAGAAACTAAGAGAAGTTTTAAGATTTCAAATGTCTTAATGGTGTTCTGAGGTTGATTTGGGGGGGGGAGGTGTTTCCCCTCCTTTCACTTTCCCCCTCTACTCCAGAATCTTGAATAATTTTGTTTGTTAGTATTTATATCCTAGTTATATGTGGGATTCCAAATTTCTGTAGACGTGCCCTAATTTGAAGGCTTCAGTTTTGTTCAGAAGTACAATTGTGTGCGAAATTGTTTATCAGTGCATTTTTGGATATGATACAGGGTTTCAGTGACCTGGCTTTAATGAAAACAGGTGTTTAAGGCTTACTCATTCCTTAGAGCTGTACTAGAACTGATACACCAGAAATACTGTCTGAAAGACCAGATCCAAAGAACCCAAGAAAGTTCTTTGGTTTGGTCTCTACATTTTGTTTATGAAAACTACTACACTTGTTGAAATTACCTGTTTCACCTTTTGGAAGCTCTATGTTGCTTCTACTTGTGGTTTCTGGCTTTTTGATGTCTGGATAGGAGGAACTGTTTAAAATACTTAAAGTCTGCCTTTTTAAAATCTGATGCTTTTTGCAGAGATCAAAGGCCTCAATTGTTAGTTGCAAAAAAAAGGGAGCAGTGGATAGAGCTGGATGGCCAAGTCTGTTGTACCTCCTAGGTCAGTCCTGGAGCTTGGCTTTATAGGATATATGATATGTTTGAGCTGGCTACCCACTCATGTCTAATGATACTCTTCTTCTTCACAGTGACATTGCTCTGAAATACTGTAATGGCATAAAGAATCTGTTTCCTTTTACTGAAAGAAGAAAAATATTTTTAGGATTTTATAAGTCTGCTGATGTTCTTGAAATAGCATTGTAATTCAAGTAATGTATAAGAATTATAATGACTGTAATGATAGTAATAGAATTATTAATATTTTTATAGTTGGATTTATATCCACACTAAAGAATCTCCTGTGGAAAGGGAAGAAATAACCATAAATTTGTCATCTTCAGTGAGAAGGAAGGGTCAGTACTAGAGAGATAGATATGTGGGATTTACCTGCTCCTTACTCCTGCAATGAATAAGCATCCATGTGTGAAAAATGTGGCTATACTGTGTGATTTACTGTTGGCCCTCAATATAATTTAAAAAGTAAATTTATTTTCCATAGTGGATACGATTTTCTTATAGATAAATTGTCATACAAGTCTACAATCTAAAGTTTTAATTTAGTTTAAAATATTTTTGTTTAAAATATTTTAAATTTTTTATTTCCGTTTTTCCATGATGGAAGAGGGATGGTGTGCCCATTGGGAAAAGGTTAAATAGTGGTGGTAAAATGTGTCATGCTTATCACAGAGAAATGAAATTTGAATCCTGTGTTAATTGTATTTTTAGCAAGAAAACTCCTCAAGGATTCTGAGGGCACATTTGGCTACAATTATGTACACCATTTGACACCATTTATATACCAGTTTGCCTGCTACTTTGAGCGATGGTACATGTTTGGGGAGTCTTCTGTTAATACCTCCCCTCCTCCACCAGGTTTCCATGATTTTATTTTTTAAATTTTTAAATTTTTTTTTAAATTAATAAACCCCTTGTTTTGCCAGGAGTACCTGAGATTCATTCACAGGCCCATTGGTCTTTATTGACATATATGTGGATTTTGTTGATGTTGTTTGCTTGGGTTTTGTGGCTTTGTTTTTGTTGTTGTTTGGGTTTTCTTGTTTGGTTGGTTTTGTTTTGGAGGTTTTTTGGGTGTTTTTTGGTTAATATTTGTTTTAGCATCTCTTAGGAAACGATATTTCACCTGGGGTCCTCGAGGGACTTTCAATGAACTTTCTGAGAACCTTTAATGTGCATTATCATTTTCCTGTCTTCTCTTCATGATAGATGTCAGAACAAAAGTAAATCCCAGCAATCTTACAGAAGGATTATGTGGAACATTACTGTAGAAACCAACAAGGCATTTATAAATTAAAACAAGATATAAAATAAAAAACATGTATAAAATAAAAACAAGACATTTATAAAATAAACCAACAAGACATTTATAAAATAAAAAAAGGTTGGTTGTTAAAGTCATGAAGCTTCTGCTTCCACCTATCTGCACTGTCAGTGCACTGCACTGGATATGCTGGTCTGGATATCACATTGAAAAAGGAGGGAAAAAAAATGAAATGTTCAAGTGGGAATGTCAGAAGGGCATATTAAGTTGAGGTGATCTTCTTAGAAATTTTTTTAGGAGAGTAATGATCTTAAATTTAAATTCTTCGTAGGCTCAGCTCCAGTATTCTGTTCTGCATATATTCAAGTAACCTACAGAGCAGTCTGCTGCACAGTCCATAGACAGTATTGATGAGGCTGCTGAGGCATACCCTGGTTGCACATGTGTTTGTCTCCAGATATCAGAAGCAATAAGGAACCTCAATAATTAGTCCATGTCAAAATGAACTCTCCCAGTGTTGTAATTTCACAAAGGTATTAAATGCATTACTTGCGTAAATTTTTACTGGTTTTCCATTTCCTACTATTTCTACTAGTGAATCAATACTAGTCTATTTTGCTGTGTCATAAATTTTGAAATTTCATCTCAAAGAACAAATAATAGATTTTTTTTGTCTTCTTGTACTAGGTGACTACTGTATAATGTTGGTGTGGGGACATCAGCTGTGTTCTATGAGCTGACACCAGCTGCTGATGATGTAGGATGTTCAAGTGCAACCTACAGATGAGATTGAAAACCACTTTATGTCTTAGAGATGTAAGAGCATTTTCTGCAGAATATGGTATAATCTTTCTAATTTTAGTTCCACAATAAATAAGAGTAACCATGTCTCTCATTTCCTTTAAGACATAATGCAAGATAATTTTCTTTCCTATATAATTCTTGCTTATAGTGGAGGAAAATAAATACCACATTCAATTTAGGGATTAGAAACAAGAAAAACATAAATATTTGCCTGCCCGGTTCTTACTTTTTAAAAATAATTTTTACTAAGTTGTTCAGATGCCTGATAGGAAACCAAAGATGCCAAATTCAAATAAAATTAAGATCTTATTAGAATTGTGCTTTAAAATTTTTCTTACTATTTTAGATTAATATTTACAACTTTATACTAAATAAGAGAAGTGAGTACTTTTTCCCCAATCCAGTGATGACATAGCATCTTTATAAACACCTTTCTAGAGTGGCAAACATTAACCCTTTGAAGCACACATGAGTCTGAGTTTGTCTGAGAGCCACAAGGCATTTCCCATACATTCTGGAGGTAAAAAGAGGAAGGAAAACATTGTGAGGGGTTCACAAGCAGTAGGTCCCCAGGAATACTGCTGTTTCTTTAAAAAATGGCTAAGCTGTATGTGCAGTTCTGAGGAAGAACAAATGATACCCTGGGCAGTCACTTCCAGGTCCCCTTCTCCCATGCCTGAGGATTCAAGCCCACCATCAGCTGTGTTCTGGTGAGCTGTGCAATTGGTCATGTCACATAGCTCTAATATCCAAACATACTTGCTGTCTAAAACAGATGTGTCCAAACATGTTGCTTTCCTAAGCCACTTCAGTTCAGCTGTAGTCATACTTTTCAAGCCTAATGCTGTAAAAGCCCTGCACTTTGATGTGAAAAGTTGCAAGAATCTATTTTGCCTGCTGCAGAGAAGTGTGTAAATTCAAAGTCTGGGAGACAATAAAGCTTGTAAAAACTGAAGGGTCACCCTAGAAATGAGCAGTGCTGTGGTAATTTTTTTGTAGAAATGTGAAATTAATTTCTGTTTATTTTTGGCTTTACGACTGTAGGATAAAATTACTTTTTTTCTGGAATAGATGAGCATGTGTGCAAGGAGAAGGCTGAAACCTAATCCATCCAAATGAAATCTTACCGTTTTAAGGAAGATCTAATAAAAGGCAGTAACAGGTTTTTGGGTTGAGGTTACAGTTCTAAGTGGAATGATAAGTCACATTTAAGTGGTTTATCAAAGTGATCGAATATATTTGATAAACTTATATTAATGTACCATAGTTTTATCTTGCTATTTGATAATGTTCCACTACGAAACGATGTAAAATACCATCCCAAGAATTTATAAATAGGTGAAAGAAAAAGATTGTGAACTTTCAGTTTGTATTCGATAAAATAAAACTACTTGAAATTGCTTCAAATATTTAAAATGTTTTTGCTACTGCATTGGCTCCCAGCAGTACAAATGGTCCAGGTAGCAGGCTACTAGCCAGAACTGGTCAGTTACCCATGCCATGTGCTAATCAGGGATTAGCCAGTGAGCTTCAAAATAAAAGGTGGAGAGAGATGACTGTAGGATATTTGGTACAAAAAGCTGGCTAATATTTCTTCTGGTTTTTGGAGACAGGAAAAATGATTAAGATACACTAAAAGGAAATCCATACAAACCAGTTCTGATTTTTGGAGGAGAGAATGTGATTAAGATATACTAAATGGAAATCCATACAAAACCAGTCAAATTGTTAAAATATTCAAATATGCCTTACTGTAACAAGAAAGCACTGTAATGTACTGAAATCAGCAATAGAACAGCTGTGTTTTAAAGGACAGTACTTTGAATGTCACTTGACAATTTGCTTTCAATTAGAAGTAATTTACAGGAAGATGCCCACAAGCTAATCTTTACAGGATAATTAAGTTCCATTTTCTTTACTTTTAATTAAAAAGCAGAAAAGATTTAGCTGATCCATAAAAAATGTTCTGTTTAAACATTCATCAGACTTCACACTCCTTTTTTTTTTTTGTTATTTGTTGTAGCAGATGTTATCAAAACTGCAGTCTGCTCTGTTTTAAACCCAGTATATTTGGGAAGTGAAACACGAGTTGCAATAGGCGTGTACAGCTGAGGTATGATCATTTAGCTTCTCTGTATTTGAATAGCTCTAAAATGATATCCATACTCTGGGCTTTAATCTTGCTCCTTCCATTGCTTGCTGTTCTGGTGAGAGAAAGCAAAGCAGATGAACAGCTCTGGGGATGCTAATTTTCCTCTTGCTTTCCTAATGCCATTAAAACCTGAAGTCTAAATGTAAAGATGAAACAAGTATCTTTGTCATTAAATTTGCATGCTAACAAAGTTGTCTGCGTGCCTGTAGAATCGAGGAAAACAAGAATTCCTTTGCTGATTTCACATTGAATGGAAAAAAAAAAAAGTGCAGTTTATGCCCAAGTATCTGAAAAGACAGATACTTATATTGCAATAAGTTAGTGCTGTTCTTAAGGAGGAAAGATGTATCTGTTTTGCCCAGATATTCCCTCGTCATCTTAAAATCTACAAAGAAGTGAAAGGAAATTTAATTCTTGATTTTACGTTTGTCCTGTGTGCTGTGAGAAATTATACATATGAACATGAATCTCCAATACTTTTTAAAGTGTGAGATCTAATTATTTGTTGGTTTATAGGCCAGTTACTTCAATGAACCTGTGAAATGATATGTAGCAGGGCCATGATCGTAACAAAAATACCTGAATGCTTATTTTGGGTCTGAAGCTTATTCTTTATAAATGTTTAACTCAGAATTGACCAAGTTTCCATGATCTCTTTAGAACTGAGAATAAAACCATAGAATTGTTATGTTTTATGTTGAAAGGGACCTCTAGAGATGATTTAATTCAACTTCCTGCTCAAACCAGAACCTAATTCAGGAAGATTCCCAGTCAAATTTTTTATTGTCTTCAGGGCTGGAGATTCCACAACCTCTTTTAGCAACCAGTTCTACAGTTCTACACTCATCACTGTCATCTCTTTTTGTCTAAAATTTACTCAGAATTTCCTTTGCTATGTCTTGTGTCTTTTGCCTCTTATCCTATGTTTATGGACCTTGAGGGAAAGTGTGGCTTTGCTCCCCTGGAACCTCCCATTGGATATTTGAAGACAACAGGAAGAATTCTTTCTAAACCTGAGCATCCCAGCTGTCTTGATTTTTCCCTTGCCATAGTCCCGTGGCAGTCTTGTGCTCCTCTGTCACGCTGGCTCCAAACCTATGTGTGTCTGTCCTGTTCTGGAAAACCCCAGACTAGACCTGGCACTGCAGATGTGTTCCCACAGTTGCTGGGTAGAGGGGAATGCTCAGCTCAGCCTGCTGTCTAGGCTTGCTCACGCCCATGGACGTGGTTGGCATTTGCTGCTGCAAGGGCTCACTGCTGAATCGTGCTCATACAGCAAAGCTGTGTTTCAGAACATTTGTCCCCTGCTTGTACTGGTACCTGAGATTTATCTGTCCCAAAACCAGGTTTAGAATTTGACTGTACTGAACTTCAGGTTTCTGACAACCCAGGTCTCCTTTGTAGCAACTTTCTTGTGTGTCTTGGTACCTCCTAGTGATTTGATACAATTTCAAACTTGAGGGCACTCTGTTTTGTTTTTCAAGCCATTAATGAAGATCTTAAGCCATATTGACCCCTGAGGGATGCCTTTAGGTGAAGAACTCCTTATGTTTTGTATTAATCCTTTAAGGCTGGTGATCTAGCCAGTTTTCCTTTATAAGACCAATAATGCGACCCATATGTTAGGAGGTAAATATTCTTAAAACATTTGAAAGCTTTTGAAAATAAAGGTATTTTATATATGTTTTTTCTATAAATTAATAGTAGAATTACAATATATAACTACATTGAATTGTTCTGTGTTGTAATTATTGAATTATTTTATTGAAATAAAAGTTTCTACATATATCAAGGTCTAGATTTGCTCTTAAGGCAGCAGATAGATTAACAAGAACTTTCTGAGGGGTCATGCTAAATAGACCTTGGTATAATAAGAAAAATGATAGAACAGTTTTTAATGAAGAGTAGTCAACATGGTCTATAAAAAACCATCAAACCAACTTCCCAGAAATCATTCTCAAATTGAACTTTTTGAGAATTCAGAGTTCAGAACCATCTTACTTGGGAAAAATCTCTTGCATTTTTAAGCTGTCCTAGTGCACAGCAACCTGTTTGTACATATATACATTTTTAGGAAACTAATATAGGCTATTCAAACAACTTCAGCTATTGCTTCTGTCGGTTTTAACAAATTTTTTCAATTACAGTTTATAATTTCTCTCTATGGAATTCTTTCCAGCACTATTAAGAGGCAGAAGGAAGTAAGAAAGTAATTCGTTGTTATAATTGGCATTCTTGTGGTTTTTATATAAATGCCTAAGCATGTTTACTTTCATCAAAAGGCTTATGGAAAAATGAGGATACACTTACGAGTCACATTTTAAAAAGTCTAGAGGACTGTGTGGAAATAAATTTGAACATGTGCTTGTTTGCAGAAGTATCACTTCATATAAAATAAATAATATTATAGATAAATAATAATATAAATAAATAGGTGATTTATGGTCACTCTTAGTGCAAAAGTCTTTAACTATCTAATTGTTTGGCATCCAAAACAAGCTATTTATTTAGATTCCTCTGTGGGAAGGAAAATAAACAGTTTTACAGGGTAATTAATTTTTTTTTCAGTTTTGCACCCTGCTTCAGGATTTGCTTTAAACCAGCACGCTGCTGAGAAAGACAGTGATGGCCTCTTCCTTTTGCCTGTTGGTTCATACACTGCTCACAGTGGCACAAATGTTTGTGAGTCCGGAGAGCGGACTGGGGGAAGAAACTGTTCCCAGTGAAACTCAGCTTCCCTCCCCATTCCCCATGGCTCAGTTTTAATTCAAATCAGTTTCTTTATCTAGTTCACCTGGTGGCCACAGAATTACTTTTGCTAATCCAAGCAGGAAGCCAGCATGACTTTAAGAGCAAGGCAGAAGGGGTAGGGCAGCCTGTGCTGGGAATGCAGCCTGCTGGTGCCAGCATAAGGAGATAATAACACTACACTGCTAGACAGCTGTTTTAGGATAGAATCACTCCAGAATGCTCAAAAATGTGCTCTGCTTTGTTTAAAATGGTAGGTAGTGATAGGTAATTAGTGTAGCAGATAAATTGGTTGCTCATCACACTAATTTTGCAAAAGGCAGAATACTGTCTGTCTTGAATGAGAGTTTTGTTTAAGAGACAGCTGCAACTTTGTTTCCTTATGTGCCTTAGAGCCTCTTTACTTACGTATACACTTCTGTAACTGAGCTTTCTGTGGAGACTTTTCTTAAAGATGTCCTGATTCTTTCCTCATGAGTGAAAAGTACTTAAACTCAGATTAGTGTAAGAAATTATAACCTTTAAATATTTGCTTTAGAAAGATAGAACTAGAAAGAACTGAACTGTTAAGTCTGTCTGTGATACTAGTCCCCTTTGATTGTAAAAACTAATAAATGCAATACCACTGCTTTTCTGTGACTGTACAGAAAACTTAGTTGTGCTTAGCAGTGTATAACTGAGTAATGTATTCATCCAATATTTAGTTACTTTTTTAACTGGAATGAAGCTTAACGCTACAGGGGATTCAGTCGTAGTCCTGAGATGGGAGTCTTGAATAATTTGGGATCTAGTCTGATCCATTCATGCTGTGAATATAATTTGGGTTGAAGTGTTCCCAGTTACTTCATTAATGAAGTTTTGATGATTTGTTTCATGGGTAAGGACTGTAAACAAAATAGTAAAAAATTTTCCTGCTTCAAACCCAGAAAGGTGAAGGTAGTCTATTTTGTATTCTAAACCTAAAAGATGTTAAAATTTCGATGATGTGTCACTGAAATGTCATTTCAAGATGACATTTTAGCATTATGACTGTAGCATAGTTACCTGAAATTCTATGCAGAGCAACTTTCCTATTTAAAAATTATTTTGCTTAGCTTTAATGACTTGCACTTAGTCTTGTAAATCCAAAAATATTGTCAAATCAAGAAACAGAATATTATTTGAATTCTTCTTTTCCATAAATGTTAATTGAACTATTTAATGTAATTTTTTCTGGTTTCTACTGCTTTTTTTCTGACAATCAACTTTAGGTAAGAATTTGAAGGGTTTTGATGATACATATGTCTCTCCTGTGTTTCATTATGATGGCGACATGTGTGCTGAGACAAAAAACAATGAAATTATTCCTCATAAAATAACTTCCAATCATTTTGTTAAATGTACTTTGTACAGTATTTTAAAATTATGGTACAAATTGTCTGAAAACATCACTTGCATACTTTAGAGACAAGTGAGAAAAGGGTACTAATGGCATTCAGACAAGCAGTAATTAGCTACGCCAATAAATAGGACAATTTAATAAATGAGTTATATCAAGAAGGAGTAAGTTGCATAACAAATAATTATGGGATTTTGGCACTTAAATTATGAACAGAAGACCCAGGTGTAGCAAGGTGTCTCAGAAGCAATGTTCTACATGATTTATATTGCCTATAATATGACATTAAATGATATTACAATAACTTATTTAGTAGTATTGTTCTAATTTTAAAATATTAAACCCATGTGTGTGAGAATATTACAGTATTATAAAAATCATATTTTCAACCCCAAATACAGTTAATCTTAAACATCTAGAAATGTGCAGATTTGACATGAGCAGACATTTAGTGAGTTTGTGAGAATCCGAAAGCTGAGGAGGGACTGGAAAGATTTTACAGTAATAGTTCTCTCTTTTGTGCCATATTCAGCCATTTCACCTCGGATTTGCTTTGCTTTAGAAATTTTCCTGAATGCACAAAAGCAGTCAGAAAAATTTTGTATGTGTATGGAGAATGGGGAAATGATATGAGGAAAGGGGAGAAAAGAAGCTGTCTAGGGAAGTGAAGTTATCTGCATGTAGCTTAAGGAAATGCAGCGTCAAGTAATGGAAAGACGGGACAATTGTTTGGGAAGTTGCAGTTCATTTTTACTTGGTCTACAAACTGTTGCTGTTGCTTCTCAAATTTCTTTATTCAATGAATAATGCAGCCAGAAATAGAAACCAGAATAATTTATTTATTATTGTAATTACTGCAGTATTTATACACAGGGGAGCAGAGTGTGATGTATACCTGGATGTGCTGTGGTAATTTTCTTCAAATCTCTAATAATGGTTTAGCCATATCTAATTAATTATATCTTCTACTGAATGAGTGTCAGTCCAGTACCTACTCTTAAAAGCTGTAGCATTTTGGTGAAGTGAGTCAACTTACCTAATGTTAACCATGTAAAAGGTAAGCAACTAGCTGGTTTTCTGTCTTTCCTTAGTGGGCACTTCCTGGGCACTGAGTTTTACCATGATAGTGTAGATACCCAAGAGTTACCATGGCATATATAAATGTAATGCATACATGCATATGTACCCGCTGTAAAGGAAAAGTTGTACTGAAGAATGAATATCCAACCTGAAATCAGCAATACTCCTGGTCTCTTTTTGCATGTGAGTGCTAAGAAGAATTTATTTTATTTATTGAGCACCTTTCATTATCATCAAAAAACCTGAGACCCCATATAAGACAATAAAATCAATGCGATAAATAAGTAACTATTAAATATAAAACAAAGTCCCCAGGATTTTTGAATGCGAAAAAAATTCAAAAGAATGGCAGTATATCCATGCTTTGAAACTCCCTAGAGAAGAAAAAAAATTAAGAAGTGAAGTTAAATAGATTTTAGGATAGCGAGTACTCAATACTCCTCCCTGTAAAGATACAAAATTTGTAAATACTGAGTGGTACCTAAATAATGATATCCATCAGAATTTGACACTCTGTTGAACTCAGATTGGTCTGCCTGAAGGCTTTAAAATTCATCAGAAGGGAATATCTGGAGTCACTGTTACTTTTAGGCTTACCCTTTAAGGAATACAGGGTGAACATAATGTGAGGACAGTACAGTTGTGGCACTGGACTCAAAGCCCAGGTCACCCAAGATGAATAGTTCTTTTGGAGAGTAGCTATTTATTTGAAAGTGAAATTAAGATCATTCATCTCCAGTTCTCAGTTAAAACTTTCAGTGGGATAGGCACTAAATAGGACCATATCTTTTAGACCCATAAGAGGATGACTGCTATCTAAACCCACCCAGGTTCTTTTCAAAGTCATGCAGAGATCTGTTTGGATCAGCATAGTTTATTGTGGTGTATGTCCTTTAACATGAGGAAAAAGGAAAAATGGCAAATGGTCAAAATTCAGAACATTTGTGGTACTATACTTTAGAGACTGTAGGAATTCTTTTATTATCAGTGTAACAGAATGCCCTCTTGATTCACTAAGTATGTTAGATTTGGAATGAAAGTTAAGAAAATAGGTAGAAGGAACCCATCCTCCTTTTCCCTTAGGAAGTCGCAATTTGATATCTCTGTGCCTGTGAGAGAAGAATACTACTTTGAATTTTTTTTTTACTACAGATAGCTTATTTAAAGCTCAAACAGTCTTCAGAGTGCTGTGGCCTATTAGCTAACAGGCAAATACATGTAATATTTGGTACTAACAGTTACTGTTGTTTAACAGCATTAGTCTTTCTGCCTGTCTTTGTGGGAGATCATAGACCCAGTCTTCTTGGAATACTTGCTGCCTACCCCCATACCTGCCAGCCAGTTTATGAACATACTTGCTTTTCTTTTGGCAGCAGTCAAGCTCAGCTGTAGAAATTTTCACTTGAGGTCCTGTCTGCTGGTCTTTAACTTGTGAACTGAGCAGGTATGCCTTTCATACTGGCCTGCTGGGAAGACAAGTGCTAACTTCAGTGATCTGGTCAGAGACCTCAATAAATAGTTACTGCCTTCTGTTTCTGATACAGAATTTTTCATTCTCTGTACCATACAGTTAGGAAGATTTGCTGCTCCACAGAAGCCCTGTTTTATTCTCAGGAGCACATTCTGGTATACTTTGCTTTTCTGGAGTTAAAATTAAAACTTTGATCACTTTTTTTCGTAAAGTAAAGCTTCATGAAAAAGCCCAGCAGTTACAGCTTATTTTTCTAGCTTAATTGTACTGTAGTTGATTAGCAAGTACTTCGTGACAAGCAGTAAATTTCCATAGGTAGATTTTGTAGAGCTTACCTATCAAATGCATTGACCCAGAGGGCTAGAACCTGACTGCATCCTCTGACAGTGTTTATAGACAAGCTTTATTGTAGATTAGGACTCTTCACTTTCAGAGTTTAGCAAGCACCTCTGGGCCTAATTGTGAAGCTGATTGGAGACAAGGGACAAACGTTTGTAGCTGTTGGCAGTAACTCCTGTCCTTTCATGAAGAGTGGCCAAAATCCAATTTTTTCGCTGGTCTTGAGAACTGTGTCCAGTTCTAATGGTATTTGCTCTGCTTCTGACTTTCATGAATGAATTGGAATTTTCCCTAGGATGTTGAAGACTGCTCTGTTCTGTCAGAAGAGATAATGAAGAGCTTTAATATTAATGGTGAGACAATGATTCTGACAAACTTGCTTTTATACCTTGCAGAAGAAAAATGATAAAATGATTGTATCTGCAAATTGAGTAGACTCTGATGAACAAAATTTTAAACAGGTAAAAGCTTGCTGATCCCAGGACAACTGAACAATCAGACAGAAATATGTGATGCATCATCTTGCCGACCTTATTATTGGTTTGGATTATTACTGGTTGATATCTTTCCTCATGGCCATTGTGGTTTATTCTTACTCTGATATAAACACAAGGTTTTTGAACAGCCTTTGAAGTAAATGAAAATATTTTGTCTGCTTCAGCTGCTGTTAGGTCCGGTTTTAATAAATACAAGTATTTACAATTGTGTGATTCAGCGCACTTGTTAAAACGTCAGAAAATATCACTCAAACATAAACATATTCTACCTACTCTTTCTGAGGTTGGTGAATGAACATAGTTGGCAAATGTCAATTTTTTTACTTAACTGTAGTTTATGGATTTTCGTGTACCCTGTTCCTACTAGGTGATATTTTCTAGCACAAAGTGGAAAGTAATAATAGGTCTTTGCATTTCTGTAATATCCAGTGTCAAAGTGCTTAAAAACATTAATTGATCAAAGTTGCTGTGTGCCTGTGGGATTGGTAAGGATTCAATTTCTGAAGCAAAACCATCAGTTAGTAAAAGGAGTTGTTTACAGGGAAGTTGCAAGCACAGATACCACTCCAGATGTGTTCCTTCTATGAAGCCTTCTCTCATTCAGTGTTATGTGCCTGCCAAGTTTTTGACAGATGGGCAGCTCTTTCTTTTTCATCTTTTTAAAAATAATTTTCAGCATTTACAATGTGGCACAGATATTATCAGTAGATGGTTCCTTTTAAGGACTGAAGCACAGTAGATGCCAAGTACAAGTTTGAGAGTTTTAAAAATGTGGGTATCTGCCTTAGCAGGTTACTCTTGTCCCTGTGTAAAATATTTTGGGCCAAATCCTCCATCTAGTCTGCAGGAGACCTGTGTTTCTTCAGAGAACGATGAATTACTCTCACACTGAGTATGAAGAAAGACAGGGTACTTGTTGTGTACTGCAAAACTGCTTCTGAGCTCCATGGAGGTTCACGAAGCTTGAGGCAGGTGCCACACACTATGCCTTTGCTCCTTGGAGGACCTGGCTGAGATTAGTGACTTAGCTGAACATATCTGCCCTGTATCAAGTGACTAAACTAATTAGGAGGCGAGAACTGTTTTTGCTAGAATTTCTTTGGGTTCCATTACTCTTCCAGTTGTGGCTAAACTTTGGTCACACAAGAAGCTGGAATCATTTTACTTTTGATAACATAGCCTTTTTGGTACATTTTTGAAATAAAGAAAAGTGAAACTGAGGCATTGTTTTACATTAGTTGACTTTCTACTGTTCTACAATAGCAACTGTGTTATATGGGGTTTTACACTTCATGCTTTGTTTATCTGCCTTCAGTAAATGATTTCCCTAGGCAGTATCTTATCCTTACATCATATTTCTGATATCTCAGTAGCATATGTTGTACCCACTGGAGCACACTTGGTAGTAATGTCTTCATGATGCTTTCTAATGTCTTGTCATCAAATTGTACATCCATCTTGTGCTTAAAGATAAACAGATACAGTTGCTGTAATCCAAAGAGCACAGCCACAGCTCTTGTTCTGTGTGAGAGTGGCTCTGAGAACACTGGCTCTCTGTGTCTCTCAAGACCTTATTATTAAATCCTATGAGCTTTGGATCAATCATACTTACTAACTACACCAAGAATTCGGCTTTAGCTCAGTAAGGTCATGTAGGACTGATAGTAAGTTAGAGCTGATTTTTCCAAAGTCTAACAAGCTATATTTCTCTGTCCACGTCTAGTGAGCCAAGGCAAGACTTGCTGTTCAAAGGAAGGTGAATTATAACCAAAATATTTCAACAAACAAATAAGTCCATGTTTTAGAAATCCAAGTAGGTGTCCTGTCTCCAGAAGATTTCTCCTAAAACACCGTGCAATAAACAGTAAGGAAAAGATAGAGCAGAACTGGCCACCAATGTCAGTAAGATTTTACTTCCTTTCTTTTGCTTTTCTCTATACTTCTGTAGTCCTGTAAAAATGTTATGTGGCTAAAAGGAGAAAATAGGCTGCTCCAGTATTCCTCTGTAAGCAACAGATAATAACTAATACAGAGTATATATAACAATTAGAGTATATATAACAATTAGAATTAAGTAGAATTTTTTTATGGAAAATTATATACGTAATGTTTTCATGTATAAGTGGCTGAATCGCTGCAGCTGCAGAGCATCACATAGTAACACAAGCCAAGATACATGTTATTTAAAGGTGAAACCCTAATTTCAGTGGTTACCTCTGCATGTTAGATTGCCAGAAGTGAGGCCTATCCTTTGAAACAGAGCCTTGAAGGAGAAAAACTTGGCTCAAAGCATTGATTTAAGTATAGGTGAATGTTGTTACTGTATATCCAAGCTTCAGTATGGAATTACAAGCTGCAGTTTGGCTGAAGAGGTGACAAAACTTGTATTAAATTGTCATATATTGACCAACACAGTTCCATAGGCGGGATTTTGTAGCCATGTTTCCAAGACATGAACAGCCTGCTGTGCTTTAAACTATAATTTCTGGTTAAAGATTTAAATGGTAGCAAATAAAATAAGCCAAAACAAGTTCAAACAGTAGTAATTGTATGCCAGTGTATGTAAAAAATATACATATGGGTTCATTAATATTAATACTAATACTAATAACACCAGTTCTGTGTAGGTAGAAGTGACTAAAACTGTATTGTAGAACAAAATTATAACATTTCCTCTTGGATTTTGAGGAAGTTCTGACTTTCATTCCTGTGAATATCTTTTGATAATTATTTTATTGCTCCTGTAGATGAAGCATTAAAGATTAAAGTTTCCTGTGAAAAGCCAAGTCATATTATAAGAGGATATTGTGCAAATTGCACTTTTTTATTATTTGCAAGTTAGAACAGATTGATATCCAATCAGTAATTTGAACATTAATTTGATACAGGTTGGATCTCTTATATTTTAAAATTTTTGCTTAATATTATTAATTATAGAAGGCAAGCACATAGGAATTAAATGCCTATGTCTCTGTCATGAAGTTTATGGTTTTTTGATGGAGTAGGCATTATTATTCTGATCTTAAAAAAACCCACCTCAAGACTACAACTAATACTAAAAACTCAGATTATTGTGGAAACAGAAGACACCATAGATGCACAGTCTTTAATTTGCAGGGTTATTTTCCTTATTACCTGAATTTAACTTCTTGCACAGTCTGGATTCTCATTTCCTGGCATGCTGGTTGTAAACAGAAATATTTCGGGTGATCTAGTGAATGTACATCCAACAGAGTTAATAGGGGTGGTTTGCATTTGTTCAGAGCAGACTGTCTTCTTCAGTTATGGTTTTGGTAAGGCTGAACAAAATTGGGGCTGCTAGAAGCTACAAACTGATATGAGATTCTTAAATAGCTTGTTGGGAAAATAGAGGATATATTTGGTAAGATAGATAATTCAAAGCAGTGGTTTCTTCAGCAAAATGTGACTTACTGGATATTTCAGGAGTGGTGCAAGTCTTCTGCAGAACTGTGCATGCCCTCCCTTAGAAAGTGCCTGATGTTCCCTCAAAACACAGATTATAGTTTGTTTTCTTTTTCTTGGCTTCTTGTTCTTGGTGACCAATGAAATCACACCAGATACAGGAATATTCCCTGTAAAATTCTAAGATATATTTGCTTTAGGAGGTTGTGTGATTCAGAGGTTAGAAGAAGACTTAAAGTAAATTATAGTTTATAAATTACAGCAGATTATAGATTTTACTGTCTTAGAAAGAAATAAATAAACTAATGTTGCTTTCAGGTAGAGAACTAATTTTTTATACAAAATCATAATTTTCAAATAAAACTTTTAGTCTGCATTGGCCTAATTTTCATTGGATAGGTTTCATAACTTTGAAAAACTTTTTCCCTGTGAAACGTCAAATAAAAATTCCTTTTCATAACATCTTCCAGCATATAGTATGTGCACACCACCAAAGAAAAGCTCTTGCACTGGTGCGTAGGAAAGAGCAAGAAATTTGGCTATAGAACTGTTGGTTCATTTCTACTGGGAAAAATGTCATGTGGTTCAATGCCCAAATGATGCTTTAAGGTAAACTGGTTCAGTTTATCCACCTTTGAAGATTAAAAGACTTGAATAATTTTGGGGGGGGAGTAGGAATGGTGCTGTGGGTTTTTTTGTTTGTTTTTGGTTTTTAACCTGTGATCCCAAAGAATTCACATCTGGCTCAGAACAGTAAGCAACTAAAATTAGTGCTTAAACCCCATACTTCCTCTGTTGACAGTGAAGAATATTATACTTTTTTCCTTTGAGATGAATTAGAAGTGTTAGTACTGTACCTTAGGATTTATTTTCATATTCCCAGAGATGCTTTTTACTCCAAATTCATAAGGAGTATTTATGTGTCTAAAAATGTACAAACCTTCCTAAGATCAGTTTAGTCTCTTCTCTTGGGTAATGCTCTTCCCATGACATAATAAAACATTCCAAGAAGTCAGTATGGCCTGCAACAGTATAGGTTATGGCATAGTAAATATTTGCATTTAATAAAAAATATCTGCTAAACAATCAGTACAAAATGGAAAATAAAATATCAAGGGACATGAGGAAAAGAAAATTTGAAAATTTCTGTGAAAGAAGCATAGCAGCACCTATCAGTATCTTACAAGGTTTCATCATATATAGTTCCCAGTGGCTATTCAACAGGTATTTTATTTATTTCAGAGCCCTGTTTTTGTTCACTGCAGCACAGGAACTTTCATCATTGTCATACTTGTTGAAGTGGGTAGAAACACCAATGTTGGTATGCACTGATCTACCTTTGAACTTCTTGTGTGTGGGTTTGGTGACTGTCAACTAGAGTCAGTAACGAGAGGACCAAATTGTCCCTCTTCAGACTGAAAGGCTTATCTGTGCTTACATACTTGAAAAGTAACCACTTGAAGGAACATTATTCCTGTTTTTACTCCCATTACTTGTGTCTTAAACCAAGCTTTTATTACATTAAAGTTGATGAAGGTCTTGTATTCTTGACAAGAAGATAATTTCAGTCTGGAGCTAGCAGTTTAATTAGTAGTCACCTTGATGAGCCTGCAGTTTTCTCTTTAAAAGATGTTTAGACTGACAGCAGGTCTCTCTCCTGGATGATTCTGAGTCTAGAATGGACTCTTGATGGCAGTTTCAGTGTATCAATGTGTATTTTGAATTTACCTGCATTATAAATAGCCATGCTTAACACTGATCAGATCAAGAAGTGCAAAAATGTTCTCTTTCAACCTTTTACAAAGAGAAGGATTTTGGATAATGAGGATGAACACCAGATTTTTTTTTTTGTTCAGTGGTAATTTTCACTGGAAGTAAGATATGACTGCATCTGCTATGCTCACTAGTTTTCATATTTCTAATAGCTTCTAGACTGGGTGTAGAAATTACTTAAATTGCTGGCATTAGCACTACCAGTAGTAGACTGGTAATTTTGTATTAGATTGTGTTGAAAGCCATCAAACCTTTTTCAAAAGCTTCTCTCTTGTCATGCCCCCATCTCTGCTACCCCCAGGAATCGGTCTTTTATAAAGATTTTCTAGAAAACTCCATTTTTAAAAGCATAGAAGTGGTTTCCTTTAGATTAAGTCTCATGTAAGAACATGGTAGTACTTAGCTACACAATTTTCCAAGATATTTAAAAACCAGTCTGATCTCCTTTTTGCCATTTAGTTCAAAGAAGATATTTCTGAGGATTTCTCATGTTGCAATTCCCACTCTATAGCTTTGTTTCAGTCAGATAATAGAGCTTAATTTAAAAATGCTTGTCCCTGATGCATTTTTCTCAAAATATATCTTAAGTCAACCTTTTTTTTTTGTTTTCCTAGTATTATTCATTTCATCTTACTTTAATATAACTTGTGTGATGAAGTTAGTCATAAAAACTTGCTGGTGTTACCTGTGTTTTTGTCCATCAAGAATATGTTATCTATGATTTTAAAGACAAATATCAAAGCTTTGAGTCTTCTAGAGTGCACATGTAATAGCCAGAGAAAAGAAGTAACCAAGAATAGAAACATTAAAGACAAGTTTGCTAAAAATACATAAATTAATTTAATAAAAATGGTTAATCAATGAATCTAGAACACAGCATAGCTTAGTTCTATACAGTGTGAGCCATGCTCCAAAACAATTTTGTGTGTATTTGATTCTAACAAATTATATTTTCTTGGTACTGCAGTCTTGCATCTATATGGTCATAAATCAGCTGTACAGGTCTAGACCAAAGTGCTCCCTTCAGTGTCAAGCAGCAGTAGGCTCTTCTGCTTTACTGTGTATTTGGCTCTGAGGCTTAAACCAAATGTGGCATATTTATAGTTGTGTCTTATAAATTGGAAGGCTGTGCCCCATAAAGTGTGAGATTTGAGAAGTATTTGGTTCTAGGCACAGTGGCTTGTGAATGTCATGAGGACGGCTGCAAAGCACGGGAGGAAGAGAACACTATGAGAGAGTCTGGCAACGTGGAAGAAAGAAAGTGTGCTTATTTTTTTGAAGACTGCTTCAAATTTCTCATCACAAACTTTCCCTCTCACTCTGTTGCTTTCTTTTCTAACTTAAAAACCAAAGCCATTCCCTTCATCTGGTATTACCTGTTTTGGTGTAGGCACAAATACGTTGGTTTGCATTGTGTGTAACTCCCTGAAATTTGATACTGCTTGCCAGGGAAAACTGGAAGGACATCTGAGGACATTAACTGGCAACAGAATAACCCTTAAGGATATTTCAAGCCTGGATATTGATGATGAGAAAAAAATGCTGTTCTGAGTGTTTCTTTTGCTGGGACATCAAGAAAACCCTCAAAAGGGTGCATAAAAAGAAAAAGCATATCCAGCAGCCTTGTACTAAATAAATAGCCATTACATGTTGGCAGTGGCATGATAACAATAGTTTCTCCAGTAGTATTGACATAATAATCTAATATTATTGATAGTCATAATTATTAATTGGCTGAAAAATGTTCTAAATTAAGGTATGTTGAACCACTGTACTTGATGGCAGTTGAGTGGCAGTGATGGCAGAGGAGAAGAGGGGGAGGAGGAGGAGGAGGAAAACAAAGCATAGAAGAAAGTTATTAACCAGCAGAAATTCATGTCTTCTTCAGCCTGCCATCCCATGGTCTGGTGTTCTTATTCTGCAAATCTTGAAATATTTTCAAGTTTTCTGGCATGAACTGGGAAGAGAACCCACAATTCCTCTCCTCAGTCTTCACCTACAGGTGTAGCAATATAATGTAATGCATGGTGACATTTCATATTATGGCAGACTGTAGAGGCTTTAGTAACATCTCCTCTATAAACATGTCCATCTTGAAAATCTAATTATTTTTTGAACAATTTTTCTTACCATATGGCATGACAATGTTATGCAGCCTGTGACAAGCAGTGCAGGGAGCTGCTTTTTGGTGTTTCCTTCTGTATTATTAACCATTGCTAACTATTTTATCAATATTGCTATTATATTTTATACTTTGATTGCAAACCTGTTCTTATAAAAGCAGTCTTGAAGTTGACACTATTTAATAGTACAACTCACTTGAGTTGGTTGTCTGTGTGTCTGTAATGAGTAACATCCACTTTAACCCCTATCTCAGTCCTGGATACTTCTTGTATTCCAAAGTGTTGTGGGTTCCTTCTCTTTTTTCAGAGCTCTCTGAGGTGTGACAGTCTCATGTAGTATTTGCAGTCATTTGCCTTTTTGATCCCTGTGAAGCAGAAACTATATGCCAAATTCTTGCTATATTCAGTTCTACTCACCTTAGTACTGGAAGATGTAAGGAAGAACAGAGAAGGGTGCTCAGAGGATCAAGCAGTGAGATATCTGAGTAACTCTTAGACTGTAGTGTGTGAGGAAGATTAAATTGTAAGAACACTTGCCTTTTAGTAAGGTGATAATTTAAAGGGTCATGACAAAAGGTTAGTATTTGAAGGTATAAACATCTGAAAAAAAATGGGTCTTTAGAAGAGTTATAATGAAGAAGGATAAATTGAAACTGAAAATTTTTTCCCTGAACATAAGGCAAAATGCTCTAAGTGACTTCTTTTCCATTAAGGAAAGTTGTTCTAAGGAAGATGTGTAAAAGCAGCATCTTGATCTTTGAAACTGAAACAGGCTTACAGAAGTATGATAACAATATCAGAGGATCAGTTCCGTGTTTCCAGGGCAGAAGTGGCATGGTGTGACTGGATTTCCTACAGGCCAAGTTAAGTGGTACCAATTTTAATTAACTAAGCATTATTCTTCTATGCAGACAGTGTGCAGCATTAAACAAAACACTGCATTGGATTTTGTCTGATTGCTAAACATACTCTACCATGTGCTTGTGCATGTTTGAAGAGTGGAAAGAGTGTAGTGCAAATTTTCATAAGCATGTTTTTTTAACATCAGCAGACAGGAGAAATGCAATTATGGTGTAAAAATAAGGGGAGGATGGAGTGAAGAGCTTGTCTAACACAGAGTCAAACCTTCCAGGACCCAGATGCAGGAAGTGTTGATTGCACTGGTGGATCCTTGTGACTGATGCCTCAGTGCTACAAATGGTGCTAAGGCCTGTGGCTAATTAAAATCTCACTAGAGCACTTGTTCTTGGTTTGATAGTTTTGGGGGAATTCAAGGATATTCTTCTTGTGTTTGTTTCCTTTAAGTCTGTTTGATGCTGGGGTTGGAAGCGTAGAACTCCAGAGAGTTCTACTGTTCTAGCTCCTGGTAAGAGCACAAGAAAATGTGCAGCATCTCCTGATATTAACACTGAATCACAGAATGTCTGAGGTTGGAAGAGACCCCTGGAAGTCACCTTGTCCAACCCCCTGTTCACACTGGGTCACTCAGATCAGAGAGATGTGTTGGTAGCTTGGCAAGAGATTTTAAAAAGGGCAGTTATTTACTGGAGAATACTTTGAAAAATATGATTCTGTAGTTCTGTAGGGGAGCTACATTTGTCAAGAAGTATTTTGGGGAAAAGAGTTCCAATTTATTTTGTGGATTAGTTTTTTTGTCGTATTTTGACATTATTTCATGATAAACCAATAGCAGTTTTACATAATTGTCACTATTCTTACTTGCATCATTAAATGACACAACCTTACAGTAGTTAGAAATGTTTTAATATGTTAATACAGACAGGAAACATTATGTTGTAAGCATACTGAAATGCTTCCATAAGTTATGTTATGTGTAAGGATTTAAAATACAAAATGATGAAATTCAGTACTAAAATGTATTTGCAGTGAATATATAAAGGATTAATAAAAAACCAAGAATGAAAATAGGAGTAAGACATATAGAATAACATTCCAACCTTTAAAAATTTTTTTAACAGTGTCTTCCTGTACCAGACCTTTTCAAAGCATTTAGCTCCATGGGAAATTTTTATAAGTGTGTGTTTCATCAGTTAAGGTACTTCTGGATATTTAGAAGCCAATTTACTTTGGAAATCAGTATTTCATATTCAGTTTCTTAGTTTTCTTTTTGGTCAGCCTTAGCAATTAAGGATTTTTTAGAGTATTCTGCAAATTTTGTAGAATAGAAGCTGCAAAGGGATGCAGCTGTATTAGTTGAACTTTGAAAAGCTTCTTTGAAGTGTAAAGCTTTAGTTGTAGAGTTAAGCACTTTCATGAATATGCAGGTGTTTACCCCTTTAAGGACAGAAAATAACAAATAACTCTTCTGGATTTCATTCCTAACAGGAAAAAATTGGCTAATCCAAAGCATAAGTCAGTCAAGGATATTTAGATAATCAAATTATATTAGTAGTAAAGCCAGTAAACTTTTCAAGTGAGTAAGTTTACTGAGAAGACTTAGCCTGGAATAAGATTACCTCATCTGAGTTGGGCATGTAGAACAAGATATTAGGATGGTTAAAAGTATAGGAGAAAAATGTTTTCAGAACTATTTGCTATGAAAAAAGAAAGAGGAGATGGGTTATCAACTCATCATTGGCAAAGCATCCAATTGTATTATTCCATAAGTTGGTTCAGCAAAACAACGATCATGATAAGAGGAGAGAAGAATGAATTCTTGTTTTGATTTCATGCTTATTGCTTTGAGATTTGCATAGTCTCATAATAACACTTACCAGCCATCTGCTTTCCAGAGGAAAAAACTTTTTTCTTAGTGAAAAGGCTAGGACATAACATGCACCATTTAAAAGCTCATTGTCTGGAAATGACATAATGACTTTCTGTTTTCAAATTATTAATTAGTGATTAACTTAGAAAACCAGCAGGTTATGCCAACTCTAGGGGACATGCAATGTATTTTGTGCAACCTTGCAATTCCTACTAGTGAGGAATCAAATTCAAGTAGTAAAAAAGTGAGCAAGGATATTAAAGACCTCAAGTACATTCTAACATGCACTTCTAATTTATTTTAAAAGATGTAGCTTGCTCATTTTTATTTTGGGGTTTATATACATGAATGTATCAAGATAAATAACTTTAAATGACCTATAAATGTCATTCAAAAAGTCCCACTTTTTATGTGAAGTAGACGACGGCATCATGGCATCATTATATTACATATTTCTGAGATGTGATGATAAAAGTCAAGGTTTTTCCAAGGTGTTTGTAAGATGTATATGATGATGAAAATTACTAGTCTATTATGTTTTTAGTTAACAAAATAAGTGCTGTAATATTGTTATTCTTTGAAGAATCTTAAAAAACAACACCCCACAAATAAAATATACCCTTAAAATACACCCCTATGGTGCATTATAGTAAATTACACCAACTGTTATTGTAACTAATCATAAATGACCGTTTAGTGGGAAAAATGAGATCTGGATATACACAGAAAAGAAATTATGCATTAATACTTCTTTGCTGTGGGTCCTCAGGTTGGAATTGTTGTGCATGAGAGGGACTCTGGAAATGCCCAATTTTTGGCTTGTTATGTCTAAATACAACATAGAATAAATAAATACAAAGAGAATAATTTTATTCTACCTGACTTTTTTTTCAGATTGTTTTTTGTTTAAATATACACTATTAGTTTATCTTACAATCTGATTTATCTTACCAGGATTTAGTCCTAATTTGAGAACCTTCATTTTTGTTCCGCATATCAATAAACTCCATTCTGAGATTAAAAATAGCAAATCCCCTGTAGATATTTCAGATTCAAGGCTCCAAGAATCTAAGTGTACTCTCAGCAACTTTGCTGACAATACAAAGCTGGCTGGAGTGGCTGGTACACCTGGAGGCTGTGCTGCCATTCTGTGAGGCCTGGGCAGGCTGGAGAGTTGAGTAGAGAGACACCTGATGAAGTTCAGCAGAGGCAAGTGCAGGTCCTGTGCCTGAGAAGGAACAACCCCCTGCACCAGTTCAGGCTGGGGGTGACCCGCTGCAAGGCAGCTCTGTGGGAAAAGGACACTTCATGCCAGTGAAGAGCAAGCTGTCCATGAGCCAGCAGTGCCCTGGTGGCCAAGAAGGCTAATGGTGTCCTGGGCTGCATCAGGAAGAGCATTGTCACCAGGCTGAGGGAGGTGATCCTGCCCCTCTACTCAGCCCTAGAGAGGCACATCTGGAGTGCTGTGCCCAGTTCTGGGGTCACCATCCAGGAAAGACAAAGAACAAGTGGAGAGGGTCCACTAGGAGGGCTATGGAGATGATAAGGGGGCTGGAGCACCTCAATTATGGGCAAGGGCTGAGGGAGCTGGGCCTGTTACTCTGGAGAAGGGAAGGCTGAGATGGGAACCTTCTCAATGCATACAAATAACTTAAGGGTGGGTATCAAGAGGGTGGGGCCTTACTTTTCAGTGGTCCCCAGTGACAGGATAAGGAGTAAAAGGCACAAACTGAAACCCATGAAGTTTCATCCCAATGCGAAAAAAGGCAGCTTTACTTTGTGAATGAGTGAGCACTGAAACAGGCTGCCAGAGAGGTTGTGGAGTTCCCTTCTCTGTAGATATCCAAACCCCACCTGGACACAACCCTGAACAGGTGAATCTGCTTTAGCAGGTCATGTTATTTTCAAATTAAAAGAACCTCTATAAGTTAAATTACCACACATTCTAGTACATGTCTGTGAGAAAAAGATCATGAAGTTTGTGGCTCAGTTAATTCCTAATTTCTCAGTTTCTCTTTCCTGATACTATAGAACTGGCAGTCACATTAAGCATGGTGTTTTTTTCCATGTGTGTCTGTTATGTCACCTGCTGTGTTACAAAGTTTTTCCTTTAACTGTGTTGTCGTGTTATGAATCAGTTTAGGTGTGCTGACTTTTTATTGAGGTCTAACCCAAATTGGCACTGAATTCTACATACAAACTTTGGTCATGTTACTAGAGATTGAATTTGGGCTGTCTTCAGGGCTCCTTTTTCTGCAGTATTCTCTGTTTCACTTATATTAGAAAAGACATAGGAGAAAAAAGCAATAGTAATTTGAAGAGAAATAGCAACCGGAGGAAGACGTCATGGGTTCACTTCTGATTTCTGGACCTAAAAAGTCCAGATTCCTTTTTTCTGCTTTTTTGATTGAATTGCATGATGATGTACAGAGATGAGAGATCAGTTTCCATCAACTAGTTTCCATCTAGTTTCCAGCTAGAAACAAAAGATGAACAGGAATAATCTGCTGCTACATGCAAACTTAGAAAACATTAAATAAACAGAAGAAAAAAGACCCCTTTATTTTCTGTAGCAGTATAGTGTGTCTTTGCTGGATGAGAAAAATGTGAGTATTTTGTCTTGAAACTGGGGATGTAAAATTACAGCGAGTAATGAGTATGTATTCCTCTGATCCCTTAATGTACTTGATGTGAGGTTCCTCTTTCATCGTAGCTAACATGCTGGCCATTAAATACACTGCTGCAGCATCATTAGTGGCTTCAAAGTGCTCCTACTTGCATCACATTTTTCCCTCCAGCAGGTGAGTGGGAACAGTGATTAGCAAAAACCAGTATGTGTCACTCACTACTCATGTGATTGCCAGTGAAAGTCCTGTGTTTGGGGTGAGGGCAACACTGGAGCTGGAAGCAGAGTGAACTTTTGCTGCCTTCATGGCTCTGAAAAGCTTTCAGCTGCAAATATCACTTGGACGTGTGTAAGATAAAATTCATCCTGTTTGGGGTGTGCTGTTTGAAACTGCTCTGCTACAGCAGTATGTGGTGAAGGAGACTGGCTGTAGAGAGTAACAGGGGGGTGTTACCTACATGGCTGAAATTCTGAGATTAGGGCATTGACAAAAGGTCCTCTTACTTACCTGTATCACAGTTTGCTATGACTGGAGGAAAGGATTCACTGAAAATTTCTGGATCCTGAATCCTCAGAGGATTTCCCTGGACTGTTTAGAGCAGCATACCATAGATATTATATGACAGGTGTTGGTGTAGATTGGTTGGTGTAGATATTTGTATTCCCTGTTGTCTTAGGTTGAGTTTAAAGAAAACAAACTACAGTAGTACAACAAACTAAGAGGCTGGTTATTGTTCTAAAATTGTACCTTTGATTTTTATCTACTTTGTTGTAAGATGCAGGATGAAGGGTTTTTCTTTATTAGAAAGGTGAATATCAAATCTTAAAATACTTTACCTGCAGAAAACAATATGAACATATTAAGAAAAAAATTATGACTTATACCCTTTTTTCTTTTTACATTCAATTTTATGGAAGGATACAGAATTAGCAAGCCATCTTCTTACACAAGTTGTGCTTTCTTTTTCTATTTTTTTTTTAAGCCTGGAAAAAGTTTAAACATTCTCATCATACTTATCTAGCTAAAACAATGTACTAGAACTGGATAATATTTTCGTCAAAAGGAGCTGTGTATCACTGGGAAAATGATATTGCCAGTGTTTTGATCAGATTGTGAGTAGTTTCAAAATTTGTTTTGTAAAATTTAGCAGATGGGAATCATCCAGAAATAAATGATGGGTTTAAAAATGGCAAAATATATCATAATTCAGGGAAAAATGTTTCAGAGACAATATTTTTGTGTAAGGAAGCAAGAAATCTTCCTTGTTTACTCTGTTAAATTTAATAAAACCACTGATAAACTACCATTGTAAAATTATTCCTAACATGGAAAGTTATCTAAAAGGATCACAAATGCATCTCTGAGAGCTTTGTGTCCAGCTTGCTGTTTGCTTTGTAGGCTTTAGTTAAAAATTCCCTTCAGGAAAATGGGAAATTGGTGCACTCTGGTACTGTGGTAGTTCTGTTACTGCTGTGATTTTAGGAGGGTGCTGAGTCAGAATACTCATCTTGTCCCCTCTGTTCTTCTCTTTATCCTCTTGTATCACCAGAAATACACAGAACAGCATCTGCTGTGAAGCATCTGCTGTGCAGCTGTTACAAGTATAGGTAGAATTAAGACATGTATTTTGGCATGAGCCCGTGCTTGAAAGCTGAGGTCTGATATTTAACTGCAAAGGTCTTGCAGTTCACGTTCTGTGCACACTTGCATGATGCTATTTTTTGAAATTAATGTCTCCCTAAGCATATTTTTAATGGTTCCTTTTTCATCTTTTCACTTTTATTGATTGGAAATATTCTGGCCTTGGCTCTAAGAGCAAACTGACCATGGGCACTGTCAATTTTGTTGTGGCCTCTTGGATAATGGTAAGAGAAAAGAAGACAAGAGGATAAATGAAAGTAAAGTTCCAAATTACTGGAACATTTAAAGGTCTTTGAAAAGTTCATATACAAGCACAGTTAATGCTGTCATGCACCGAAGTGCCAAAAGACCTAGCAGTGAAGAATATTAATCTACTTTAATAAAATCAAAGGGTTCATTTTTTTTTTGTAAAGAAATAATTTGAATAAAATTTGACCCTTTCTACAATAGTCTGTGGGTCAAATTGAACCTACTATTAAAATTCTCTAATATCTTTCTTGTATTACCATTTCAAAACTCAATTTAAATATTCACAGAGCTCCTTTTTTAATAAACTTAACAAAATTCAGGTAATTTCCTTCAACTTTCTTGGTTGAAGGAAGGCAGTAGGTACAGATATAAAAAGATGTACAGCTACAAGCAAAACCTGAAATCAATTATATATAAGAAATAACATAACACATGGAAAGAAATTAATCAAAAGGAAAAAATTCTGCTATATGATTTTCTTGGTCTGCTACCTGCAGGCAAGGAACGTAAATGAAAAAAAAAAAAAATCAGCATTCTTCTTACAGATAAGGGGAAAATTAATAAAAATGTTTCCTTCCTACCAGATCCCCTGATGCAACTTACCTTAAAAGTGAGTGGCTGCAGGAAGAACTTACGTGTTTAAAAATAACTTTTTTTTTCCTACAGAAATATACTTTTATACCTTTTTCTTGCTGTTAAGCTCAATTACATAAGGTTGGTATAGATTTATAGTGTACTTTAAAAAGCATTTCTTTTCCTTTCACTCTAAAGTTCACCATTGAATCATGGTCATAATGTTTCTCCCAGTTTGAAATTGAGAAATGGTTCATTGTGCTTGGATGCCCCAATAAAGATGTAAGGAATCGCTTACAAATTGGAGCAATCTTCCAATCTGGACAAAAGTTCTGAAGTTCAGCCAATTTGCTAAACAGGCTGGAGAGGTTCAATGTGCACAGGCAGTGCTGCATCTCTTAAGTATAGCTCAAAATGTAATAGGAATGACAGAAATAATTAAGATAAATAACCAATAAACTCAATGGACCAAAGGGGACAGAGAAGTCTCTGAGGAAGTCCTGTTTGGAAAACTTTCCAAGAGGTAGAGAACTCTTAATTATAATATGGTGGCATCACTCCCATTGCCATATTTAAAATTAAATAAATTGAACCATCTTTTGCATTTTTAGTATTCCTGACTGAATTTTTAGAAAAAAAAATTCCCTACAATATGAGTGACTATGAAGTATTTGCCTGCTGCCTTTCTTATGTAATTTTTCTACTTAGAAGGAAATGTTCATGTTGAAATAGGAGACAAATGGATTGATTTTTCTGAAGCTTTTCCTTCTGTAATCAGAGAGCATCACATACCTAGGTCTTACCATAAGCTAAGGATAATCTGTATGTGGCAGCATGTTTTCCTAGGAAATACTGAATGGATCCCACAGAACATGCAAAATGTCTGATGTTGATCTAGTGAATTTCAGGCTTCTGATTTATTGAAGTTGTTACTATTTAATGCTGCTACTACTAATTATACTCATTAACCTCTCCCCAGCCACTCACTGTCAAGTCCTGTAGGCTTTCTGAGGCATTCTTAATTTGTTAAGAGCACTGATTTATGTTGCTGCTGTGGGGATGTAGGAGAATATTGGTAGGTGAGAAGGAAGCTAACCACTTCACATTTTCATGAGTTAATTATTTCAATGATACTTCTCTGCTATGGGATACGTGCATTTTAAGTGCAAAACACTGGACAGGAAAGCATATTAAGCACGTGCTTAATTTGAACGTGCATTTAAGTGGTTTCATTAGGGCAAAGTCTGATGAATTTGTCTATGAGAAATTATTACAGAACTTACCCAGTTTAATGTTATTGAATTTCAATTATTTCATTACAGTTATAGTACCATAAAACTGGAGTCAAGCATTGATGTATCAGGACTAATGTGCTCAAGGGGTTCAATGCTCAAATTTGTGTTAAGAGGAGTGTTTATTGTAGCAAAAGTGTCTTTTGTTAAGTGAGAGTAAATCCTTTTCTGATGGTTCATTCTCACACTCTTATGTGTTATTAAAATTATTACAGTGCTAGTTTTGTTTTGTTAAATGTGGCCTGTCTTTTTAAGTGCTGAGGTAGCATCTGTTACTCACTGTGTTGGGATTGCCACTTAGCTAGCTATCTGTATGTTTGCATTTACATTACAGTATATGATATTTTAGGAATATTTATTTATTTAGCCTTTAATAATAGTGCTAAAAAACATGTCCTTGAGTGTCTGTAAATCTGGTACAAATTAGGGAGCGCAGCTCAGATTTCCCTGCACCATGCTGGCAAGTGGCCTCAATCAGAAGTAATTTTCTCCATGAAGGCTCATGCAGCTCACTCGTCAGCCTCTCCTCAGTAGATACTGTTATTTGTATCAAATTATATGTGGTGGTTTCTCAAAGTGGACTACTGTGTCCACTAAGCCACACAGATTTCTACCACAATGACTACTTCATTGCTGTCACTAGTTGTACTGTTTTCTACTGTGTCTTGTTTATCTCTGCTGTTTGCAAAAAGGGTTGAGATCTGTGTTCATATCAATAAATATTCATGAATTGGAGTAAGTACCAAGTGAGTAAGTAAACTACTCAACGCCTCTAAATGCTCTGTTGCATACAACATGATTATTTGCTCGTTTTATAAAGGAAAAAGTTTTTTCAGGGCTTATTGCAAAATACAGTTTGAGTTAATAGAGTTAATTTGCCTCAAATTAAAGTACCCCCATTTAAGATTAGAAATTGAGGTTTTACCTAGTGCTATTGGGAATTCTTAACTATTCATCATTATCTACCTAATCTGAAGCATTTCAGAATCGCCTTCCTTATATTGCATCACGTTCTTTTACAAACTGCTAATAGGAAAAGAATTGCTGAAGTGAGAAGACAAACATCTTGACTATCTCTGGAATTAACTATTCATCTAAATTCTTAAACTGCTTAAGTTTGAAATTTTACTGCTTTAATTATTAATGAGTCTAATCATATCTCAGAGCTGTTTATTGTCAGATCGCTGTGACACTCACATGAATTTCAGTAGTAGCAATTTTTGGATTTTCATTTCTCTGTCATTATGGATACTGGCTGTAAAGTCATACTTAATCAGCAGTTATTGAAAAAGATTTTTGAGCAGAACAGGATGGGACCTTAACCCTGGTCCAGTCAAAGTAGAAGTAGACATAGTACATGTTGTGCCACAAGTACTTAATAACATGATTAGTTTAAGTAATGGGAGTAATACTATTAAATTAAATCAACAATTTAAAAGAAATGCAGAAGGTAAAGCATGGTACTAAAGTAACTGATTAACCTGTATTTGGACTGTTGAAGGTAATATATCAACATAATGACAACTGGAGGGAAAAAAGCACTGTCACAGAAAACAGTTGAAAGAAACTCTATTGTTTTTAAATACATTTATTTTTGTCTATATGACCCAGGAGTTTTAAGTATTTTAAACCAGGTAAGAAGTTGCAGTAGCTTTTGTGCAGGTTGTTAACCTAGATAGAGGAGCTAGTCGATGTTGATAACCTACCTATAAGTCTTTGAACCAGATAAATTCTTAGTTCTCTAGCTGGTGTAGTTTACTGATACCAGCTAGAGGTTTTTACTGGCACATGACCGAATCAGGCAAACACAAGCCTGCATAGTTAATGTTTTTGCATTCATCAAGAATATTTAGTTCCATATACTCTTTATTGTGAGATTCTGAAAATGCATTTTTATTTATTGTCTGTTTATATGTAAGCAATTAGATGAAGTAGTCAAGAATAGAGAATTTACTCTATTTATATTTCCTTGTAATGGCTTTGAATTTTAGTGTTTTCTTTAACCCACTGTATGTTTGAGTGGTAATTAAAAATGGCCACAGAAATCATCGATTTTGATTTCCCATGAAACTAGCAACTGAGAAATACTTAATTTTGTTCTTATTCTTGGGGGTTGATCTTTTCCATGTTGAACAATGCCTTACTGTTTAGTTAAGTTATCAGTTACAATAAACCAGCTATGGGCATGAGCTGAATGTATTTTGACATTTAAAAAAATGAAAGACAGCTCAGCATGCGTAAGACAGAATTTGTCCCAAAGATCAGGTTGTAGATGGGTGAATTAGGCAAGGCAGCAGCTGCCTGAAACCTGGAAAAATACTTATGCAAGGATCCTCCAACTTCAGCAATTGTCACTGCTGGTGTTTGGGGCACAGGCTCTGCTGCCAGCCCCCGTTAGTAAAGCTCTGATGCGCCCGTAGGCACCTGGATAAACTTGGCAGGGTTTTGTGGGTGGGCTGCACGTGCAAGGCAAAGCATGCACACCTCTGATCTCCTTGGGATGTGACAACATTTATATTCATGTTTGCAAATGCTTGGACATGTAACTTTAGGAAATGCTACATACTTGTTTGTACATAGGGGTTATCTATAGTGGCATTACTCAGTATATTTTTTAGTCTAAGATTGATTTAAAAAATAAAGTCCCAGCCCACAAAATGACAGGGGTTTGAACCAGTACTGTGGAGCTGGTGTGTAGATTGTATTTCTTCTCCTTTCTTGGAAAGAGTGTCAATGGAAATTATAAGGTGTGTTTCCATGACTGCTGCAAATGAAAGCATAGCAACTGCATTTCTGTTCTTTTCCTAATTAACATACAGTGATGATTAGCTTGCTGATTACGTATTGGTGACCTGATCAAACAAACTGGTTTAACATCTAGAAACAGACCTAAATGTCATGTATACATGCCAACTGGATTACTTGCAGGTAAATTGCTTTTGCTGTGTTTTGTAAGACACATTGTAAAAGTCAATAACAAAGAGCTAGTCATTCAGCAGGAAATCGACTTTCACTGAAAATGTTGGCTGAAGTTTAAATTTTTTCCTCAGATTTAAATACTTGGAAAATTAATTAGCCTTATAGCTGCACTTGAAATGATGCAATATACGGTATTTATGCATCTTTATACGTGGCAAAAAATTACATTTCCCTAAAATAGCATTTTTTCTTCCTAGTTTATTTACCCAGGTGTTAGTGGGAGTACACACCGGTAAATGGCTCTACAGGCAATGTCACGTATTAACAATAAAATGAAATTTGAACAGTATTTCTGATAATTTGTGCAGAACCCCTTGTGCTTTCATTTCCTGAACCTGGACACACGAAAGGTGCCTGGAGTGCCCATGTTCAGCTGCAGCGCACTGCTCCAGCGTGTGCTCGTGCTTTGTTCTCTGTTCTGTGCACTGCCATAGCCACTCTTCATTCCCTGTGCATATGCAGTTGCTGGATTTTTTCCCAGCATGGCTGGAAGGTGCAATTAACAGTAATGGATACTTTGATAGTGAGAATCTTTATTTCTTCAGCCATAATAATAGCCCCTTATTTTAGGAGTTATATTGTTGAATGACAGCTACTGTTGGCGAGTATGTGTCTACAAAAGTGGGCTCATTTGGTCAGATTCTCAGCTGGCACAGAGTCATATTTCCATGAAAGATAGTAAGCTATATTAATTTATGGAATCCCAGCTGGGAATCTCAGTCAATTTCAATAAAAAGTAACCATCATATTCCTCTGAAGCAAGAATTACACAACCTAGCCTAAAGTGAATTTTGCTGTTTTAATAAATGTAGGTAGTCGCTGGTTCGTAATAAATTACATAAAATTAGAGTGTAGTCAATATTTGATTTCTTTAAAAATTTATTCCTTCCTTTTCATTGAACACAACAGAATCATTTATGTATTGTATCTCGGCATGATAGATTATATAGGAATAGTGTATTTAATACTGTAAAACTATCATATAAATACAAATCACATTTTTTTTCATTAGCTAGCTCGCTTTCATTTTGAAGAAGAAATACTCAGTCAATTATAAATGAGGCTGTGCTTTCATTGGAGAGTGAAATACATAATTTTTTTCAAGCCTCAACCATGTATAATGAAATCTCTCTTTTGAAATCCAGTCTTAAGATGGATTTTGAAACATACTGATATTTAATAAAATCTTCGTTAAATTAAAATATGTTCAGTTATTTCAAATCTCTATTTAAATCTGGAGTGAAATGCTACATCCTGCACAAGAGATGTCTTTAGCAAATAGTTACTATTAACCAGTGATTTTGAAGTGTGTGTTTATAAGAAAGACTTGAATTTTTGAGTATATTCTAATTGCTAACATTGGTGTTATAACCTGCTGGTGCTATCTCTTTGGGAGAATCTGTAGCAGTATTCTCTCTAGGTAACTAGAAGAAAGTCAAAGAACTCAGACAGCCATTTCAAATTCAAACTCATGCCCTCTTTCTGCAACTAGTTCATGTTTTTGTAGCCCTGGGCTGGTAGTTTACCAGGACATTTGTTTGGCCTGTGTGAAATGAGTAAATAGTCTCTTGAGTCCTGTCCATTGAGTGGGAATCTGTTAAAGAGACTGGCATGAATGATCATGGATACCATCAAGGGCTGGTTGAAGCAAAATAGCAGAATGAGCTGAAGTTTGTGCTGTCAAAACCTTTGTAGTATTTCACTGTTGTCAGTACTTTTAATTTGCTTAACAAAGCTTGTAAAGGAACATTTTAAGTACTGTAATTCAGCATCAAAAACAATCACTAACAAACAAGAGAAAGCTCTTCACTATGTTGTTTTACAAATACAGCTTTGATTAAAACTGTCTGTGTTTAATAGTAGAGCCCAATGAATATTGAAAAACTCCCATGTGTGAGTATTATTAATACATATTATTAATGACACTTTGCATATTCTGATTTGAAGTCATCAGGAAAAGTCACTTTGAATTTCCATTAAATGTTATTTGTCCAATTCTAATACATGCTGAACACAGCTGTGAAAGGAAAAACTAGCTAAAGAATGCCAGTTAACAGTAAGGTTTTATTTCACATTTTTCTGTTAGATGGTTTTGCCACAGTGTCCCTGATTCTTTTTTAAGGGCCCCTTGAAGATGCCACTGAGGATGAAGAAGAAGAGTGCCTGTCTGAGGAAAATGATACTGTCTCAAAAGAAGACTTTCCATTGGAGGAAAGCTTTTCTACAGAGTTTGAGCCTGAAAATCTGAGCTGTGAAGAAGTGGAATACTTTTGTAATAAAGGTAATCATTGTAGCCAACCTCTTGAGAGAATACTGGCCAAACTTTGTCCAGTTGGTTGAGGAGATTTTTTGCTTTAAAATGTACAAAAAGCCCTATTCCTTAAAAACAGGAAAAGGAGTCACTTGTGAAGTTAAGTCTGGTATGGGATAAATATTTAAGTATGTTGAAAGACACTTTTCAGGCACATGAATCATCTTGCCTTAATGTTTTCCTCCAAGTGTTATTTTCTACATATTTAACTGTAGAGAACAGGCCCCAGAAGTCAATTATTATCAGATCTGAAGCTAGCAATGCAGCATGTCTGTTCATTGCTTCTCTGCCTAGGAAACATTTCTAGGAAAACAGATTGTGTCTGTAGATTCTAGGATTAAAATAGAGCTTATTATAGAACTTATTATGCATGGTAGAAAACTAGTGATTGGTGAAAGGATAACTTTTGAAGTTGCAAATACCTTTTTGGTGCACTTGTTACTTGCCAGTTATTGAAGATTGAGATATTTTAGCATAAGACACACCAATACATTCTTACCAGTTCAGTCTGCAAAATTGTGCTGCTTCCCAATCAGCTGGCAGAAAAACACACTGTTGTTACTTAGAACATTGAATTAACCTTCTTCCTGCCAGATACCCACTTGATTGCTTTATTGTTTGTCTTCTGCAGGTAAGGATGCCTATCCAATAGCTGGAGTTGTTGTGGTGGTGTTCTTCTGTTAGTCCACAAATCCCTGGGGCATTTGGATGTTGTTGGTTTCTGTCTTTCTGTTCTTTCCCAGATTCTGACAGACATTTTCTCATGATAACTTGATCTGCTTCTGGTTTTGTATTCTTTTCATCTTCTTGGAGGACAAAGTCGAATAAATCCGTTTGAGGAGGCAGGAGTTCTGACTGCAGAGTATCAGTCCTTCCTAGAGCGTCTTCAGTCCTCAGTGGCAAAGGCATTACAAAGTATTTTCTACATATCCTCTGTGTAGCTTCCGTACTTTTTACAAAATACTTCTTGCACTAGGGATTCTTGATACTTAGTAAGTCACCCTAAGAGATCAAAGCAGTCTAATCGATAATTTGGAGTTCAGCTGCTACAAATCTTACTGGGAGGAGAGACCAGATTATGAATAGATTCTTTACAAACAGGAAGAATTTAGTACTGTTACAACTACGATGTGAACAAATACTGCAGTTACTTTATGTTCACTGATTCACGTGCCTCTCAGACATGATTTTCCTTAGCTGGAAAAAAGTTCTCCTCTTGTTATTGGCAGTACTAAATAAATATTTTAACCACTATTTGCATAATTGTTACACTGGTGTCTCTTGAATTCCTCCTGTCAGAAGCAGAGTACTATGTCCGTCCCATTATTAGTTCATCTCATATCAGTTTGATTTAGTTACCTCTACTTCTTACTGCATTTCCTAACAGTGGAAAATACTATGGTTTTAGGTGAAATCAAGAAAAAAAAATGATTGTTTTTTTAAATAGCCATCACTGTTGCAAATTTATACTGAATTTCAATTTATCTTGGATCTTCCATTTAAATAAACACATCTTTCAGGGAAAGCATTGGATTTGAGCCATTTTATTAAAGAAGATCAGGCATCAAATGGGAATACATTTAAATCTGAATCTTGATTATCTTGATTATATGTTTTTTAAGGACATCTGCTGATTCTTCAGGCTAAATACCCTCTGACTTCCCAGCAGTTCATAAGAGTGTTGTTATAAAAGAATCTTAAGTCTCTCCAGTGCTACTGCTGCAGAAGAAAAGTTGAAAAAAAGATTTCTAAGGATCAAGGGGGACATAAAATTTCTAATCTACCTCCAGCTGAGGCAGTGTGACAAAAAGTCCCACTTTGAAGCAAATTTGGAATCTCCTTGGAAGAGGATGGAAAGGGAGACTAGAAATGTGCTGGGTTTTTATTAATGCCTCAACTTCTGTTGAATGTCCTACTACTTCAGGATCACATCTTAAGTGTCATTTGCATGAGGCTACCTATGTTTTTCTGCAGATAAACCCTAAGAAGACAAAACTAATCTGGAAAGCAAATAATTTTCTTTTTTGTTCTTTTCTTAGTGGAAGAGTTTGTGACTCTATTATATAATAAATACTAAAAATTAGATGAATTCTTGGGTTTTTTTCACAAATCTGTTAAGAATTCATAGCCTTTTGTTTTTCTTTGTAGTGCTTCAGTATTGAAATTAAAAGATAGTATAAGAAATAAGCTTTTCTTTTTTTTCCTAGACATATTTTTTAACGTCATGAATGAGAATTCATTATGAAAATGAAAAAAGCATAAAAAAGAGATGTGTACCAAATAGGTTAGAGAACAAATAAAGGCAGGCTAATTTTTGTTTTGGGGGCCTGACTTTTGATTTTTCTTCTGCTTTTTGATAGTATTGGCAGCCTGTAAATGACAAGTATTTCCAAATAAGGGAAAAATAAGTGTAGATCTGTGTTTTCCTTTTCCCAGAAATATATCAGAACTGGCATAGGAATCCATTATGCAGTCTCTGAATTCTGCCCTTACTAGCATGGACCATTAAAGGTTCTAGAAAGTAAAGGTGTTTTCCTGGATATAAATTTTATCTGTCCTGTCTTCCTATTTCCCTCCCCTGGGGTTTCTTCCCAGCTGACCCAGAACAAGAGGACAAATGAGTAGCGGGGCTTCCTGCAAGAATCAAGAGGCATGGGGAACAAGTGACACAGCTGTTGGGGAGGAGGTGTTTGTGAGGCTTCATCCATGGTATGTTTTTTATACTTACCCAGCTCTGTAAATTCAAGTACCACCTAAATCCAGGGGCTTTTTACTATCCAGACTAGGTAACCAAGGCAAAAATTTACTGAAGTCACAATTCATTCTAGAGGACTTACAGGTTCACAACTTGGTAGCTTTGGCTTCTTGACTGAAGAGATTTTCCTGTCAAACTGTGCCTGATGATATTATAAGCAGAGAACAGTCCCTTACTGTCTAAATTGCAAACAGGAACCTTTATAAAGCCATACTTGTCATTCCCATCTTATTAATTTGGATTTGTGAGATAGATTCAGCAGAATAGTTGCCAGAATTAGAAGGTGAAGGCGAAAGCCTCTGCAAAGTGTGAAGCAAATTAATCACATTGATTGAGCTACATGTCATTTTACAACTTCTACGTTCTCAAAATTTTGACTTTCCACTATTACTTTTCCCTTCTCCTTTTACTCATTAATGGCTTTTACAACAAGGGATCTGAAAAACTTTTCTCTCACACTTTTGCAGTACCACAAAATTAACTTGCCGCATGTGAATATTTATTCCTTTGTGGTCTTCATTTACACTCAAATGTGATGAGGCGAACAATGGTTTAAGCACGTAAATATTCAAAGCTGAAATGGAAATTACCAACCTACTATTTGTCAGGGATTGCTTTAAGCTTCCAGCTCTGTTTTTTTTAACCTTTTGGATGAAGAGCTTCATAACTGATGGCAATTCAGTTTGATTTGTTTGCAGTTTTGAAAGTGTGATTAGGAGAAAGGGAGTATTTTGTAAACAGGATAGTGGTGTTCTACTACAAATCTGCAATTATCTCTATGCTCTATGTTTGAAGTAGAAACAAAAAACTTCTTAGAAGGTAGCCTTGATGGTTTTGTATTACATTTTGCCAGTTTGAAAACAGCCTTTGAAAATTGCTGTTTATGTTTAGTTACTACAAATTGCTGTACTGCTGATAAAGAGGGTATCTGGTGATGCTGTCCAAACAAAGCCTTTATTAGCCTGGATCCTCCCTTGCTGAATATTTTTTTAATCAGTGGGCATCTGGAATCAGAGTCTGTATCAGATTAAGATTAATTCAGATTAAATTCAGATGTAGAAAATATATTACTGAAATGTCAGCATTTCAACAGTCTGTATAAGGAGAAGGTAACCTGTCTCCCATGCAGAACAGGGATAGGCTGGATTTGGAAGCTAGGGGATAGGACATGAGGATTAAATTTTGTCTGCTGTAGGTTGGAAAAAGAAAATAAGGTGATGCTAACAGAGATGAGAAGAAGAGTGATAGGGCTAATAATTGCAGAAAGGCAGATAGAAGGAGAGGAAAAACAACAGAACAATACAAAGGCCAAATTGAAGGTGATAGGTTGAAAATCAAAGTTCTGAATCGAGTTTATTTTTGAGGTGAAGTAGTTTATAGTTGATTTTCTAGTCTCTGATTATTGTCATCCTGCCTAGATACCCTCAGGAAAAATAAAAATAAAGTTCTTGTCTGTTACTTAGAAAGTTTGCTATGCTCATATGGTGACATCTTTTACTCAGTGTAAACAGGAAGGAGAATAGGAGCCTTGGTGACTTGATAGTGGTGGTAACTGGCTAAACAAATTACAGTTCCTAGCAGAAGTGTTCAATGAGGCTTTAACTTTCAAAGGAAAATTATCTTGAGCAATAAGAGAGATCACTTGAGATTAGTAGATAGTTAAGTAGCTGTGTTCACAGAAGGAAAGAGGCAAGAGAAGAAAATGGAGGAGGTTTATAATCAAAAGAGCAAATGTTGGATTGTTGCCAGAAGAAGGAGGCAAATGAAAGAATGTCCATATCTGATAATTAGTGAAAGAAGGCAAGTTCATTTCTTGCTGCTTACTGAGACAATTGTGTCAAATTCTCCTGTTCATTCCTTGTAGTATGGCTGGTGCTCCTGTTCCTCATGTTGTAGGCTTTCCATGGTTACTTCATCACAAGGCAACATGGGCACCAGCCCTCAGTGGAAGGAGATTTGGTGGCCTTAAAACTCCTGGTGGCAGATGGGAAAGCAAATGGCTTCTGCTTCCCAGTGTTAGCTCTGCTTCAGTTGGTGACATGGGGTGATGGGGAGGAGACATGAGGGGGGATGGAGAGTGATTGTTCCAGGATGCAATGTTTTTACCATCTGTAGCACAGGCTGCTATGTTTGTAGCAATGTACATTTGTAGCTGGTTGAGTGGTTCGAGTTCCTGATACATTGGTTGTCTTTATTTGTGGGAAAAGAGGAAAATGAGGGGGATCCAGTGCAGTCTGAAACTCATGCACAGTTCTAAGTCAGCAGGAAGGAAACTCAGGGAGTATTATGGCCTGCATACTGAGTGTATATCTGGTTCCATATTCTCATATTCTGCTTGGGCAGGAAAGGATGAGTTCTGAACCTGAACTAAGTTTTCTGTTCATGTAAACATAATCATGCTCATGTATGTTGTTACTGGCCTGCCAGACCAGCTTGGGACTGGAATTTTTTATATTAAACCATGTGACCTGATTGTGCAGCCAGGCTTGAGATTCAGAGAAACAGCTGCAGTGTGAGTCCTCATATAAGAAAGCATATACAAGGCTAAGTTTGCCTGTATATTAATCTGTCCCTTCATACTTCATGTGCAAAGATATCATGCTACCATCCATAAGAACACCCTGAAAATGATTTCTGTGTGTCCCTTTTTCCTCTGGAGTATGACTTTGTGTCTGTGTGTATGCCTGTGTGCAACAGTGTAAATATTCCTTGCTTCTTTCATGCTATGCATGTAGTGACTAACAATATGCTTGCTATTTTCTGCTTCTGGATCAAACAGTAGATTTATGCTTTCTTTTCTTTATTTTTTCCCTATTTTTTAACCAAAAACCTTTTAATATTTCTTTTCCTTTTCAGTAATGGATTTCATGACAAATTTCTACCACTTTTGCTATAGCAAGTGGAAGCAGGATCAGCAGAAGGCAGCTATACCATAATCACTTTGAGCTCAATAAGGAGATCTTTACAGGCAACTTTGTTCTTATTTCTTAACGGGATTAAGAAGCTCAGCTCTTTAAATTCTTGCATATAACACTGACATTTCGAGGGTGTGTTTGGACCAAGGAGTTCAAAGAGAAGGAATAAAAAGGAAAAGCCAATATGACTTTGTTTTTTACCTTGCTGCAGGAGCAGTTTGTGCAAATCGCCTATAAGCTTATTGACCTGAATCTTTGACTCCTTGTTTTCTCTGGATTTGGCTGGAGTGTAGACACTGATAGAGCGCTGATAGAGGTGATTGCACAGCCCTCGGCTTTGCTTGGCACCAGACACCCCCCCCTCCCTGCACCTGACATTATCTTTCCCTGGCAATGCTTCTGTTCTGATGGAGCTCATATTCCTTTAAATTTTTTAGTTTATTTTAATTCACTGTGTTTCATTTATATAGGCTTTCTGACTAAATGAAGGATACATTCTTTCTTTTTGGTAATCAGAGGCAGAAGATAACTAGAATATTCATAAGAACTCACAGCGCTGTTCCCTCCAAAAATGCAATAGTTACCTCTTACTGACTTGTCTGCATGTTTGTGACACTGTTGGGTTCTCATATTCCCCAGAGTAAGGGTTCCCTTATGTTTATCTGTATCACATTCAGCTGAAACACCTTTAGAGGACGAGGCTGGGGAATCTCATCACTCCCTACAAGTACCTGACAGGAGGCTGTAGTGAGATGGGGTTCAGTTTCTTCTGCTGTGCCTGCAGTGAGAGGATGAGAGAAAATGGCCTTAAATTGAGACAGGGGAGATTCAGATTAAGATTAAATATTAGAAAGACATTTTTTCACTGTTAGGCATTTGGGTGGTGAGGCACTGGATAGGTTGCCCAGGGAGATGGTGGAATCACCATCCCTGGAGGCATTGAAAAGGTGTCTGGATCTGGCTCTGGTGATGTGGTTTAGGGGTTACAAGTGACAGTGCTGGGTGGACAGTTGGACCTGATGATATTAAAGGTCCCTTCCAACCCTGAAGATTCTATGATTCTAATCCGTACTTTTTTCCAGATGCTGAATATGAAAAGGAAAGGAAGGGGCTTTTCTGATAATAGAATTGAACAATGCTAAATCAGAATTAGATTGGATCCTAGCAGAATGAAAAGGGATCTTTTTCATCTGAACATCAGCATTTGCCCTGTGCTTTACCTCATTCTTTCCTGCTACTGGAGCTTAGAGGACCACCTGTTTTCTTTCTAGAAGGGAAAAGAGAGAGCTGAAAAGGTTGAAGTGATTTTTTTTTTTCACCATTCATTAGAGAGCATGTAAAGGCTTCCAAAATAAAAAGTACAAGATTATCAGTTCTGTACTTCTTTTTATTTACTGCTAACACATGTTTAAACCTGTCAGGCCATATTTTCAGTCCAGCTGAAATCTATGTAGGTATTAACATCAGTTGCATGAAAATTTGACCTAAGTGAAACGAGCAAACCTTTCTTCTATTCGAGACATTAAATAATTGATCATCAAGCAGAAAATTATATCTCAAAAAGAAACTAGAAAGCTATGTTTGGACATAGGTCCAAATAGAAAACATTACTTCAACTGTACAGAATTAAAAAGTGAGATAAACACTTAAACAGCTTACTCAACTTTAAGCAGTTTATCAAAGCAACTCCAGCCTTTTCAGTCAGCAAATTTTGGTTTTCTTAAGAACAATGAAATTCTGAATTCTATCACAGCTAGGGACAGAATTCATGAAGGGATTATTTGGTTACAACAAGTAGTGTAATGTCCTCTTTCTAGAAACTCACAAAAGTTGAACTTGGATTGACTCAAATTTGAGCTGAAATTTGACAGAATATGAATTGCAAATTAAAAAGGGTAATCTTCTTTTAAACATGAAATGCACAAATGACAAATTTCACCACATGTTCTTAGTTCATATGTACTGTACATCTGTTTCTAATTTTATTTATAATGAAGGTCCACTTTGTCTCTTTTTGTCTGATTTGGTGGCCCTGGCACAAAAATTCTGAATATGTTTGAAGAGTTCTAAGACAAGGCTGAAAAAATTCTTGTCAACCCAGGCCCAAAAAAGCAGACTTGCTCACAGGTTGTGTACTGCATGGGTATATTTGCAGTGATTTAACTCTGAAAGGATCAGTAAAAATAAAGAAAGAAAATGCCACATTTATGTCATCATTGTATAAATGTTAATAAGAAAAATATTATTGCTGGATAGATTCTTCTGCTGGATAGAGAAAAAGAAGCATGTATTTTTGACTGCTCAGTCTTTTTCTTGGGTTTGACTCACAGAAGCCTAGACTGGTTTTGAAATAGTGTAATACAACGTGTGTGGGAGCACACCTGTAATGATAGGGAATTGGCTGCTTTTTATATTGAAGCATCTGAAGGGTTGATTATTTCAAATAAAAACATCTGCTTGTTTTCAACAAAGTAAATTAAAATTTCACTGTGTAGGGACAGGTACTTATTGCTACTTGTTATCATGTGTGTACTTGTAGTCATGTGAGGAAGTCACATAAAAACTGGATTTGTATATGGTAATGATTTCAGCTGCAAAGTATAAAATGAGATGTTCTTGGTTGGATGAAGAATTCTTATAGGAGATTGAATATTTCTGCAGTAGGCATGGAGCAGAAATGTTATGTAATTAAATTAAAATACAGGCTTGCAGAGGAGCCATCAAACTTAGAATTTGAAACTTGTTAAAATTTCTCTGAAGTAATCTCTCTGTTCTGCTGCAGACTGGTTTAGAATCTCATGGATTGTTGATTTCCATTGAAATAATTTTTGAAAATTTTATTAAGCAACAGTCTTTATTTGTGGCATGTAAATATCTTTTTAAATGTGCTTCTTCTGCTTTTCTAATCAAGTGCTTAGAGCTATGTAGTTTGAACCTCAGGCTACTACTTGCATATGTCTAATAGAGTTCTTGTATTTGAAGTTTTAATGGGGAAAGATTGAAAAGATGCAAGACTTTTTTTTTTTTTATTGATAGAAGCTCTTGAGTAGCCAGTATATCTGAATGATGTTCATTTGTAGCACCCTAAAAATTAGAATATATATACACACACACACA
>VZRX01003252.1:60260-84106 GCA_013398075.1 Notiomystis cincta | reverse complement strand
CTGCTCAGGTGAGGCCCCACAGCAGAGCTGCCCCAGCCCTGGGGCCCAGCACAGGGAGGACCTGGAGCTCCTGTTGCCAGGCCAGAGGAGGCATCAGGAGGATCAGCGGGATGGAGGAGCTCTGCTGGGAGGAAAGGCTGGGAAATTAGGCTTCTCCAGCCTGGAGAAGAGAAACTTCAGGGTGACCGTATTGTGGCCTACCAGCATCTGAAGGGAGACTCCAAGGAAGAGAGGACGAGGGAATGGCTTCACACAGACAGGAGGTTTAGATTGGATATTAGAAGAAATTGTTCCCTGTGAGGGTAGAGAGGCGCTGGCACAGGGTGCCCAGAGCAGCTCTGACTGCCGCTGGATCCCTGGAAGTGCCCAAGGCCAGGCTGGACAGGGCTTGGAGCACCCTGGGACAGTGAAGGTGCCCCTGCCATGGCAGGGCTGGCACTGGACGAGCTCGGAGCTCCCTTCCCGCCCAAACCTTTCTGGGATTGTGGCCCCGCCCCGCCCGCAGCGCCAGCAGCCAATGGGGAACAAGCGTCACCCAGTGCCCCGCCCACTGCGGGCGTGGCCTCAGCGGCACGCGGGAGCCTGAGGAGAATTCCGGCGGTGCCGGGTTCGGATCCTGACGGGTCCCGGTCCCGGTCCCGATCCCAGTCCTGTCCCTGTCCCCAGGCCGGGGCCCTGCTTGTCTCGCTGGCCGAGGGCTTCTCCGTCACCTGGAGCCCACCCTGGAAGCAGCAGGTGAGGCGGAGGCAGCCCCGGGGTGCCCTCAGGGCCTGAGGGGGCTTTGGCCGCGCGGATCGAGTTCTCTCCGGGAGTCGTTTATTCCAGGTTATTTTTATTAGGAAGTTGTTTCAAATTCAAGACACAAAGCCGATAAAAGGCCACTTCGGAACACATCATAGGGAAGTGAAAGCTAATTTCAGCCACAGAGTTAAGTTTGTTTTCTCTCAAAGCAAGAGGTAATTCTGCCACAGACGTGGCAGCATGAACCGAAACGCCATCTCCAAAATCAGAATTCATAATGTACCACACACGTTATCCTGGATGTAGTTTGTGTTTTGGAGAACCGCGTGGCTGGAGCACCAATAGAGAGGAAAAAGATTGAAAAGCTTTATTTATGTACATTTATCTGTGAACAGCATCCGATGTTGTTAATCCATAACCTGCAAATGCTGTACAATACAGCATCTGAGGGCTTGAGACAACTCAAACTCTTTTTCAAGACACATGTTTAGAAACGTGTTTTGTTATAAAACTATCAGTATCAAGACAAGTGAAATACAACTCTTCATTGTAGGGATGTCACAGGGCTGAGCTTCATCAGCTGCTGTGTGGTCTCTGAGAAGTACCAAAACTGGCTGAGGTTTCCCTGTGACAAAGGAAACTCCCACTGAAATCAGTTACTTAGAAAAATTAGACAAAATGTGAATAAGGATGTTTAGAGACACAATAAGGGCATCAACAACTCACATCTTTATGCTTCAGAACAAACTGTTTGACAGGAGAAGAAAACGTGTGTGATGTGCTTTCAGAATTATCACCTGGAGGGATCTGATCTTTTGTCACTTTCCTCTGACACAGGTGCAAAGGACAGGATAAATGGGTATTTTTGCTGCCTTATGTGGCAGTAACTCTCTCAATGAGTTAAAAAATACCTTCAGTTACTAAGATGCAGAGAAAACTGCAATTAAGCACCTCACAACAGCAGGAAACTACAAAATACCTTCATCCCTGGATTCTGTTAAAGGCACTAGTATATGAATAATATGTTGATTTCCAGCTTAATTTATACCAGTAACTTAGAGAATGAAACCAGTAACAGGTATTGTCCTGTTCCTGGTATGCAGTGCAAGTATCCCCTAGACCTAAATAACAGTAACCCTAGAGCTTATGCAGGAATGCTCAGAAAATTAATGCCCTGTTTAGAGGAAGAAAAAAAAAACAAATCACAAACCCAAACCACTTCAGCAGAAAGTTTGGTGGCTCGAGTCTGAATTTACAGGAGGTTTTCTTGTGTCACTTTTTCCTGTTTTCCTAAGGCACTGCGGTGGTTTTGTACTTCTGGGGGAGTGGAGGGCTGGGGAAGCAACAGCAGGTTCTGCAAGCTGCCTTGGCATTCAGTGCATCTCAAAGCAGGAGTGGGCATCCTCAGACTTACTCAAGAAATAATAAATAAAGAGATAAACTCTGGTCCTGTCATTACATTCTGGTGCTATCAATTTGAGGAATGGAAGCCAATGATGTGTAGATGTGTTTGAAAGGAATAGAATACTGACAGTATGAGGGAGAATGAAACAGAAGGAAATTGCTTTATTTGCAGTCACTTTCTATCCCTGTAGGGCAACAATCTTGGAATCTGAACCAGTGGCTGTGGTGCTATTTTTACTGATTTTCCTGGAAAACTGGCTTGCCCTGAGTGGCAAAATGAGTTTCCTCTTCCTGCTAGTACTGCCTTGGGACAACACACCCCTGCTGGGCACTACCCCATCATCTCTCCACAGCAGAACCATTGTAGGGACAGTCTCAGGCACACCTGGGAGCCAGGAAATTGCTTTGCTGGCTGCTGTGTTAAACTGATTTCTAAGTTTCAGCTTGACACTCTCTGGATTTGCTGCCAGTGCCATTCTCCCAGCTGAGCCTTTCTTAGGAGCAAGCAGCAGATCAAGGCCCTGTTTCCTGTTCTGGTTCTTGCAGCATGAGGCCCCAGGCCCTGTTTTTAATTAAGATCCACTGCTAATCAGCTGTGACAGAGTGACAGAAGCCTGACTCTTTTCTGGTGTGTGATCTCATGTGTCCCTGCCAGCCTAAAGCTCGGCCTGGACACTCAGCTCAGTCAGCAGTGCCTGCCAAGCCCAGCTCTTAGTGCAGTGCCACAGCTCGTGGTTGGACAACTGGAAAAGAGAAATCCATGTAAAAGACAGCAAAAATGTGTCAGCTAAACCAGAAACTTGGAGCAGCAGCACTACCCCAAATCCTGGACTGACAGAAAACTGATGGGAGTTGGAGTTTCTTCTGGGAGTAAGAGATAAAAATTAATTAATAGGTAACGGGTGGTATATCCCACACAAACATGTGCACTACAATACACACACTTCCTGAAATCCCATTTTCAGTGTTTCAGTGGAACAAAGACCCCATGACTTGTAAGTTCCAAGGCCTCTTAGACATTGGACTATTGCAATGTGTAGTTTAACTGAACTTCTCTCCATCATGTATGGAACAACTGCATCAGGAATCTGAACTGGTGATCACCAGATCTGCTGCTATGGGGGTGTAGTTAGCAAAAAGCTGTTCTCTGAAATGGTGAATTATCTCAAGTAAGCCAAAAATTAAGAGATCCTGAGCCTTTGATGTAATTTGTCTTTGTGGGGACAACCTTTCTCCCTTCTAGGCTGGTTCAAAAGGAACATTCTCTTATGAATAAATATGACAATTAGAAAAATTAAAACATAGAAACAAACTATGTAAACGCAAGCCCTGAGGTATTTCAAGCACACAGTGTAATTTTTATACCTGACATGCAATCTAAAGGTGCCAGTAAGAAAACTTACTTCATGGCTCTGTAAAAATGTCCCATCTTTCTTTCCTGCCTTCCGCCCCCAGGAGAGGGCGGGAGGTTGAGGTAAGAGCCCCGTGGAAGCTGTGATAGTCACAGAAGCAGAAACTGAGGATATTAAAGTGCTGTGTGTCTTTTTCTGACCACTTTCACTCTTTGTTTGGCTTCCACAGGCCAGTTAGATTCTCCAGAGATCTGACAAAGGGGCTGCTTTTCTGACCTAGGCTCCACTCCTGCACCAGTTTGTAGCCACAGCGAGGCCTTTGGGACAAAGGGGCTGCTGAAGGTGGATTTTAGTGGTCCCCTGAACTCACACTTGGGATTTTTGATGTATCTCAGCCTAGCTTGGGAAGCTTAAGCACACTTTGCACTGCAGTTGGTCCAAAATGACTGCCTGGTCTTGCCAGCTTCCCACCTCTTTCCCCCTCTTCCTTTAGCCTGGATCTCCTTGGACGTGTTTTCTCCCCCAGAGCTTTCTGCATTTGCATGAAGGGTCCAGTCCTACAAAAAATAAATACCCTGTCTCTGCATGACACTGAAGTCAGTGGGTCTACTCACATGAATTCAAGTTTGCTGGAGCAGGCCCTTAGGCATTCATTATTTTTAAAATAAAGTCCAATTTTATTAGTTCTACACTGTTTGGGCATTGGAAAATAAAGTCACAAAATGGATCACAGGTCTTACTTTTCTCAATGGCATTTGTCCCTCTGCTAATTCTTGACAAACAGGGGCTCAGTGTGAGAGGGTTCCAAGAACTGTGTCCCTGTGGGATGTGCACATCCTGCACAGGGACGCTCTGGATGCACACACAGCGTGTTCCACTGGCACATACTTACCTAGACAAGGTACTGCACAGCCAGGGACCTGCTCACACCCACATGTGTTTGTAAGGACAGAGATTCATGTGCTTACACAGTCTATACATGTGTAAACTCTTCATTGCACATATACAAACATTAAAAATCAAATTAGTCTTAGATGCACCTTTGCTTTTTTTCATTAAAAAGGACATTTTAACCCCCTTTTTTTTTGTTCACTTCAGTTTTACTGTAACTAATACAATTCACCTGGTCACCTAATGGGATATTTTCCTCTCAGTATGTTAAAACACTGATTAAAATGCATTACAGTTATTAAATTGGGTAGAAGAGCACTTCTTGTAAGCTTAGTCTGGAACTCCTGGGGCACAGTTGTGCAGTGACAGTTTTAGATCATGTCTCTCATGTTACGGATCGTACAGCACAGAACCATGCTGAATATCATGCCAAAGATCTAGAAGAGAAGGGATGTGATTTAGGGATCCACTTACAAAACAGTTATAAAACAATTTGCATATCAGAACAATCTGAAGTTCCCTATGGCAGAGTAGTGACTGTTTCCATCTACAAACCCCAAAACATCAGACAATAAACATGGAAGAGGTTTCACTGATTTTATCTGCTCACACTTGTTCCACTGTTCTTTGTTCTAAATGTCCAGGCAAGCACAACAGCCCCAAATATTAATATTATTAACATCAATTTAAGTCACATAATACTGTTGGTGGTATCCTGGTATTGCACCAGAAGGTTCCGAGTTTCAGAATGCTTCTACATGGAATATTACACACATTTGACTAAGAGCAGAGGGTGGTTCCAGAGCCCCTGAGCTCCTCAGAGTTCCTGTGCTCCAGAGCAAGACTGTACATTAAATCCAAACCCCACTCGTGTCAGGGAACTCGTTAACTCGTTAGAGGGAATGATAAAAGCAGAGAGCAGTGGGTGTTGCCAGAGGCTCTGCTCTCTTGCCACAGTTGATTCTCCAAAGCAGCTGCCTCCTGAGGCTGCACTGCTCAGGGTGGGAGATGAGCACGGGGTCCATGTCCCCTCCCCACACACCTCCCTAAGGACGGGCACAGCTGAGCTCTCACAGCCCAGCAAGTGGCAGAAACCAGCCCAGAAAGTCGTGCAGGTGCATTTCTGCTGCTGAAGAGGTGGTGGTCGCTGTGTCTGAGGTGGGGATCCAAGGGGAGGTGATCCTGGTTCTGGTGTGTCCTTGATGCTGTTGAACTCTGTCCCACCCCCTCTGCTTGGCTGTGGTTTTGAGTCCCTTCATGTTTCATACAACCCCAGGATTTTTTACTCCCCACACCATAGTTTGTGTTACCTGCAGAAACCCTTCAGCTGCCTTTCAGTGTCCACGTAACTCTGTGAACCCCCTGCTCTTCCCAGCAGCTAAAGGAGTGTTCCTTTACTAATACTGTGGCTCCTCGTGCTGCTGGTGCCTGTCTGAAGGATGTGCTGGAAAAAGCTTTGTGCTTTTACTGGTGAGCCCAGCCTGCTGTGTCCTTGGGACAGGGTGACATCTATTGGTCACAGCTCCAGTGGGTGCTCCCTATTTCTCATGGAAAAGAAAGAATGTATCTTTAAGGATTTAAAGCGTCCGCCTGCAGTTTTGGATTAAATGCTGCTACAGGCCTTTTGTTTTTCAGTTTGGTTCATGTGCACTCTGCTTTCCTACTATTAAAACAAGATCACCATTACTTTGGGCCCTGTCTAAGGACACAAAAGGAACTTGTAAAGCACAGTCACACAGCTCTGTGTGCACTGGTGGGGGCAGTTCCCAGGGAGAAGACACATTGGATAAGAATTGAGGAATCTCAGCAGTTGCTGCAAAATACCTTCCACAAAGCTTTGAGTAAGGGACAGGGTCCTGGGCTCAAGGAAAGATTTGAGAACATGGATTTACTCACTGTGATGCTTGCAATTGCAATTCCAACAATTCCAACTAAGTGCAGATTAGTATCAATTACATTCTGAATTTCAACCAGGCAGTTCTGTTAAAAACAAAATTGAAATATTTTTTTATGCCTGGAAATCTATATTTCAATCAATTCTATCAGCTGTTTTTACTGAACAACAGATAAACATGAAAATATTAATGCAGTCACCATCCTAACTCTCCTGCATCTAAAGCTTGGGTTTTGTTGGATAATTTTCCCAGCATCTTCCCTTTTCCAGTGAGGCATCTGTACCTCTTCCTTGGAGAGGCTGACACATGCAAGTAGTTTTCTTACACTCAGTTTTCCCTAAATTTAAACTCCTTTATATAACAGGCCATGCTAAATCAGGAGGTTTTGTGCTTCATTTGACATTGTACTCACAAGCAGATCCCAGAAAAGACAGAAATTACAGAAATATCTTTCTTAACACCAATGAAGTTTCTAGTCAGGAGGCTCCATGCATGAACGTGGGCACTTGCCAAAATTCAGCCTCCATGGGGAGCTGGGGGTCCTGTTCTGTTACCTCCTTCTCTCTTTTCCTTTCAGAGGATGCAGTATTGCCTCAGCTACCATGGGATGTCGAGGGCAATATGACCTCCAGCTTAATTCTGCACCACACTGCTCCATTCCATAAAGAATTTAATGATGGAATTTGCAAGGTAAAAAAGAACTTCTTCCTTTCTTTTACTTAGAGAATGTTTCCAGTTTTACTAAAGAACTGACATGAAAAAGTGATTAGAACAATCAGGACAGAGGCCACTTGCCTTTGGCAGCTGGATGTTCTCTGGGCAGGGTAACACCGCTGGCTGTTCCACATTACCTTTACCACAGCACTGGAGCTGAATGGGAGAGATGAAGGATCAAAGAGGGGAAACCACAGACTGTTGCATACTGAAAGTCAGACAATAAATAACTATAAAAAAAGAATCTGTACAGATCAAGTAATAACCTTATTCTCTCTATATAAACTGCTGCTTCTGGCAGAGTTCCAACTGCATGGGACAAAATTCTCAAAAATTAGTTTCAATTGTCTGAGGCCACAGCAGCCACATTTGTATTAACAACAATATCCAGAAGGGATTTTTATTACAGGATTTCATAACAAAGCAAACAAGTGGATTTGGGAAAAGCAGATCCCTGGCTTACAAGAAAACAGGAGTTGTTAAAGGGAGAATGTAGAAAGTTCAAATATCACATGCAGAATTATGGGCAATGCACAAAAGCTACAGCAGAGAATGCTGGAATTTTATTTCTGACACAACATCGTGGTGGGTTTAGAGACAGCAATAAATCAGAGTATCTGAGGGTTTGTTTTTCCTGTTTGCCTATCTCCCACAAAATGCTTGGAATTCCTCTTTGGGTCAGAAATAAGAGCTATGGGAGAAGGACAACAGGGTCTGAGGTTGTGAAATGTTTGTTCTAAAGAACGTGGGAATTGCTGTGAGGAGCAACAAAGCTTGGGCTTGCTCTCCATGGGAGGCAGTGTAGATCCAGGATGGACACAAACAGGAATCAAGAAGCACAGGTTGTAACTCTGATTCAGACATTCACTTTTTGGGTGGCCTGACCTATGTCTTTCACCCACTTGGTTCAGCCAGTGACAGGATCTGCCACACTGTAGGTCCTGGGACACGGGTTATGTTTTCTCTGACAGATGCAGAGGGATGCAGACATTTCTCCCTCTCTCTGCATTTGTGAGTATTTATCTGTGGATTTCAATATCCAAACAGCTATAACAGTAATTTCTTCTGCACACAAAGACCAGAAGCATCAGAAGTTTCAAAGCCTGGCTAATTGCACTCTCAAATGTAGAGATCCAAAAACCAGAATTCTGACAAAGCCCTCAGGAAACTCAGGCTTGTGAGCCTCTGACTCGATTTTAAGTACATTCAGTTCTATTTTTCTGTAGCTCAGAGGGAGGAATTCTGGATTCTAATGGGTACTGTGACAGTGGAGCAGAGGAGTGAGGTGTTGAGTACTCACAGCCACGTGGTAGCGATAGATGGTACTGTTGACCTTCCCCACTGGGCTTTTCATGTAGTCCTCATAAGCATCTATGTAGATTTTCTGGGCTTCCTGTATTGCCTGCAGAAATCAGACTTTCTAAGTGAGTTGCAAATCAGTCTTACCCCTAATCCAAGACTTCCAGCTTGTGTCCTCAACCTCCAGGGCAAAAAGTTGTGCTGGTAAACAGGTCTGATCTCGAAAGCCAGGAGGGTTTGTGGCCTGGTGGCATTCAGAGGGTCAGAGTGTTCAGTGGCTCTGTTCTGTGCCTTAGTTAAACAAAGTTGGGGAAGCTCAGTGCCTGAATTTGTTTGCCCTTTTCCAAGGCAATACCCTCTTTTCATACAGTTCCCCCTGATGTTCCAAGGCTGAACCACACCTCCACTTTTTCTTGAACAGAGGAGGCAAAAACTTCATCCTATTCCAAACTTGTGATAACAACAGCTGTCATTGGCTCCAGATAAGAATTCAGAGTCTTCCAGGGAAAAGTCTCCTGGAAAGTTTTCCTATGGAAGAGCCAGGTCAGTGGGCACTGGAATCCATAACTACCCCATTATTACATTAGAGGCCGTTTGCTACTTACCACTTTCTTGCCTATGAAGGCAAATACTCCAGCAGTGACCTCACCTGCAAATATCACCAACAGGCAAGCAAAGAACTGCGGAGGAAGGAGAGAATTTCACATGAGTGCAGCTTGTTCACGGGGGCTGCCAGCCAGCCCCTCGTCCTCCCCAGGCCTCAATAGCCCACCTGAGCCAAAGCTACTGAGGAGGCTCTGCACAGGGCTGCCAAGGCAGATTTCCTGTCACATTCAAACAAAGGGGAAATGGCACAGATGTGGCTCAGAGGGAGATTCAGGAAAATCAAAGGGCAATTCCAGGGAATACACGACAAGGGACAAGCAAAGACACCGCTCCATGTATGCCTGCTCTGCAGTAGCATGGTGGCTACTGAGTCCAGAGAAGGTCATAAAACCTTTCAGGTGTTGGACTGTAAAGATCTTTCCATTAAAATAAAGCATTCCACTGAATGCTTTGGATGGTTTCCTGCACAGCCCCGGCCCTGGAAACCTTTTACTCACTGTTCCAATTAAGCACTGGGACTCCCGCGCTGCTCCACAGCACCCGAAAAATCCGACTGCCGACATGATGGCCCCTGCTCCCACCAGTACATAGAGTCCTGGGAAAATCAGAGCCAGGCAACAATTTGAGAGGGCTTCTCTCCCCAAAGCCTGCTACCAATTTCATCAGCCCCATCCATTTTTAGGCAACAAAGTCTCTGGCTCTCACAAAGCTGGTTACACAGAAAAGGCTCTCTCCACAGGAGAGCAATGCTTTCTTCAGGATTCTTGGAGAATTAGGTAAAACAATCTGAGATTAGCTCAGTTGGTTAGAGCATGGTGCTAAAAATGCCAACTTTGCAGGTTTGATTCCTGGATGGGCCATTCACTTAGGAGTTGGACCTGATGATCCTTGTTGGTCCACCCCTTCCAACTGAAAATATTGTGTGATAAGAATCTGTGACTTCCACCTTCCAAGTTTGCTGTTCCAGGGACAGCTCAGTGGAGGAAGAACAAACCCATCCAGAACCCCTTTATACCTCTGCAATAAGAAGTGTAAGGCAAGAAGCCCCTAGCACTGCTAGAGAGCTTATTTCTGGGAAACCCGGGGCTGGAAATGTGCTGTACTGCTCTGCAGGGGGGAAACTGAAAGGAACAGGGGAGATGGCAGCATAGCCCCCTACAGATCAGGTGTAACCTAACACCTAGAAATCTCATATTCACCAGGTATTTTGGTTGGGTTTTTTGTTGGTTTTTTTTTTACAGGCTTTGTCTAGGACAAAAGGAAATCAGAGCACAGAGTTCTTCTTTCCTCACTTGTGAATGTACATTTTTTGATCTGTGCTTAGGCAACAACACCCAGGTTCCTATGGGGGTCAGCTCCCAGCAGACCACAGCCAGGGGCTGTGCCTTGGCTCTGGTACCGTGTTGGTGTAAGTGTAGTCCTTGCCTTGTGCTGGACACGCAGAAATCTGCCGTGCCAAGCCACTGCTGGGGAAAAGAGCTTCATCTTCCTTCTCCTCGTGTCCTCCCTGGTGAGGGGGCAGTGGAGCTGCAGGCAGAGTGCGCTAGAGGGCACAGTGAGCCTTGGTCCCAGCCTGGGCTACCCAAGCTTCCAATGAGAACCTTCAGTGTGCTCAGTTACCAGTGTAAACATCATTATAAAATCCGACCCAGGGTTAGCAGAGCTGCTGGAATTTGCTGTTAGCAGGCCTTGTATAACCTGGACTAGGAAATCCTAGAGATGGCAGTTTGCAATTGCTAGGAAAATGTAAAACCAGACAATGTTTGAGTGCAGAGCTTCCATCCAGCTGCTCTGCCTCACTGTGCAGCCTGCTCAGGAAAGGCAAATTCCTGTCTGCTGCCCGTTCACTGCCACATCACTCTCCAGTCTCCGTATCTATCCCAGTTATTGTGATCCTGCTCCTCCCCTGCCTCCTTCTGCCCCTGTTCCTGCTGAGAAATACATTCTGCTAAATAGCAATAAAACAATTATAGGTAATACGGCGTTGCCCTACTAATTGTAATATCCATGGTGCTGGGGAGATGCTGTTTGCTAACTGTGTTGGCAGTTCTTATTCCATGTTTTCTGGATTTTTAATACTCAGCCACCACTTACTAGGACTGAACATTCTTCAGGCTGATACTTGTACACCTATTCAGAGCACTGTTTTTTTACTGATGTACAAATATCTTTATGGCTCAGGGGAGAAAGGTCAGCCAGCCCCCGTGGAAGATGAATTGGAAAAGACAAAAACCCTCTCTCAGGTGCAGAACCTGGTGCTCAACAGCCAAACACCAACACTGCCATTTCCTGGCATCTCCATGGTAACAAACACAGTGTAACTACAAAGATGTTTCCTGGACGTTTTCTGTGTGTCACTCCCTGCTCCCGTCCCTGTAATCACTTATCAGGCCACTTAGCAAAGATAAATTTGAACAAGGAGACAGGAAAAGAGTCTTCCTATTCCTTTTGGTTACTTGCAGCTAGGAAATACAAAGCTCGGTGAGCCTCGGGGGTGCGACCACTTTGAAGAATTTGGATTTGTATTTGTCAGAGAAACAGCCTGAGCATTTCACTCGCATGACTCAGAGCTAAACCACTACCTCAATCAGAACTTCCCTTTTAAGGCGTGTTACAGGAAGAACTCACACCACTCACTAAACAAAGCTGAGCCCCACAGCTGAGCCAGCCAGGAGTTTAAATCCACCTTCTTCCATCTTCTGCTCAGGAGAGTTCATCCCACTTTGTCCTTTCTCAGCCTGGGACTACCACTTGCTGATACCCAGCTATTTCTAGATGGAAAATAATGTTGACACTTAAAATTTCCACAAAAATAAAGATATTTTTACTCTTCTACTATATATACACACATGTAATCTTTCACACAGGAATGAAACTTGTGATTTCGGGGTTGTCCTGAGGCCAGGACTTGGCCTCGATGATCCTTGTGGATCCCTTCCAACTCAGAATATTCCATGAGACATATGAAGAGTAGCTTGAAAAAAAATTCAAAGGGGCCAAGTTACTTCTCAGCTTGCACTGACTGGTTTCCCAGCTCCCCCTTCCAGGGATGCTCAGGGGGAGATGACTTCCAGGAAGGACATCTGCCAGAGACTGAAATGTTGTAAGTTATGGCTTAAACACCTTCGCGAAGGACTTTTGCCTCTTATAGCAGAAGCGTTTTACAAAGGCTGCAGAGAAGACCACCACGCCCTAAGGCCCTACACTGCAGAGCGCTCGAGATAAGATAAAGTGGCTCAGCTCGGTCCGGGGATACATCCACCCCTCGAGGGATGAGCTCAGCACCTTCGGGGTGGAGACCGCAGCTCGCAGCTGCCAGGCCCGCACAGAGCCCCGCACCAAGGCGGGGAGGAGGAGGGGGTTCGGGGTGTGCTGAAAGCCCCCGACAGAGGCAGCGAAGGCCCATCCTCCGCCGTGCAGAGGAGCCGAGCCGAGCGCTCGGCACCCGGCAAAAGCCACATCCACGCGAGGGACAGAGGGGGTGGCACGGCCCGTCAGAGGCCCCAGAGGGGTCCGCGGGCCCCGCACCAGAGCGCTGCACTTGATGGAACAGATCCAGAGGCTCGCGAGGGACAGTGGCAAACGCAGGGGACATTCCCCACTGCTCCCTCTGGATTCTGCACTTGGCAGCAGCGGGAAGAGCAGAGGGACGGAGCAACGAGACATCGTTGGGACCCTCGGATGGGTGATTGCTTCCACCTAACCCCTGTCACTGTCTTCTCGTCCCCCCCACCCCCTTCTTTTCCTATTTCTTTCTTTTCTCTTTCTTTCTCTTTGCCTCTTTACTATTAAATAAAATAGATCAATTTTTTTTGGCACCAACATCTAACCCTCGTTTGGTTTTAATCATGTTTTTTATGTATATTTCGAACCTTTCTGGGTTTGATTCGTTTTATTCACAGTTTTCTTTGCTCTTCTGTGTTTAAACCGGTTTGTAACAATACCAAAGCAGAAGATGCAGAAATAGCCTGAATGGTGTAAGTGTAAGACAGAGATCTGGTATTTCTTTTCCCAATGGGCTGTACACAGCAATGTAGGCATGATCACCTCAAACTCTTGATAAGAATAGACCTAAATTTTAAGTGAGAGTCTCTAGAGAGAAAAAAAACAAAGAGTGGCTATGTGTGGCACATAGCCCTGGGAATCCCAGCCTCACCTAAAGCCATCAAGCACTGAGAGCTGTCAGATCAGCAGTGCAAATCCAGATATTTGGTGGTTAAAATCACACCTTGCCTTGCAATAATATCCAGTGTCAGAAGTACCTCAGCTTCACTAAAACCCATTCCTTCCCAAAAGGCAGGATGGAAAGCCTTAATCAGCTTCTATTCATCAGCACTTCCATTGTAAAATACAAAGCCTTGGCATGGCCTCTGACTTGGCATCTACAGCACAGCAGGGAAACAAAAAAAGAGTTTATAGCTGCAAAATGGAACAGGTTTGAGAGCTACAAACGGACACAAAAAATTCACCAGAAAGCTGAACATGGCAAAAAGAAGTGTGTGAGTCAGGTCAGGATAGAAAGCTTGTTTTGGGGAGTGGAAAATGATGAGAAGACTGTCCAGCTGCAGCTTTTTGTACAGCAGAAAGAAAAGAGTGCAAAGTAGAAAGGAAGCAAAGGTTTGTGGCCCTTGTGAATTTTCCCTCTCACCTCTTGTTGCCTCTGTTCATTTCCTGTGGTTCTGGCACTTCGATGTGTGTAATGTAATGAAGAGAAGGTTTGACACCTGAACTGAGAGCAGGGAATGCAGGGAGCAGGAATGCTGCTGTGCCACTGAGGAGGGCAAAACTGGCCCCAGGGACAGGTCTGCCATCTGTGATTGCCCTCTTGGAACAGTTATTCCACCTGCATTCAGGACTCACTAACAGTCACTCCCAGCCCCTAAATGAAGAGGCAAAGATTAAAATCCACATGCAAATCTGACAGAAAATTGGTTGATTTAGGCAGGCACAGCCAGTGCACTGATTACTGAGGGGGTTCTGGAGGAAATAGGGGCTTCTTTGTAACCACAAGAGGATGAAAACAACGTGTCACAGGACTGGGAATTTTTGGACAGAGCCTATTCTCTTCATCTTTTTTTTTTTGTGAGGAAATATTGAGGTTTTGGGGTGGTAGTTTGTTTGGTTTGCTGTGCTGACACCCCTCTCACACAGAGTTTTTTATAGGTGCGAAGAGAAATGAAAACTTCTCCTTTTAGCAGTGAGTCAAGTGAGACAAATTCATTTGTTTTCCCTTCTGGCTGTAACAGTGTGAGAGGGGGAAGCCCCTTCTTCTACCATTGTTTTATTTTACAAAGACAAATCTGGAAAGCCATAAAGCAACAGCTTTTCTGTATGTTTGATTTTTTTGATTCATCCCGTGGGGAAAATAATTATTTCCTGAAAGGAAATTGTCAAATGGGGGTATTCCCTGTGAAAATTCCAACAGGAGGGATTCCCCTTTTGTAGCAGACTCTGCTTTGCAATTACAAGAGGAATTAAAATGTTATCTGGCAATCTCCTGTAGTGAAGAATGGCAAATCCACAACTCAGCAGATCTCTGGATTGGCCTCAGAGTTCTTCCCTAAGATATTGTTTGCTCTGGATATAAGGACACGTCCCTTCTTGAGCTGTACTTGGAGACAGCAGATCTGCAACTGTGAAAAAGCACCTTAAAAAGGATCAAGGGATTCTGCGAGTTATTTCTGAGTGAACAAAACCTCTGTGGTTAGCAATGATACAGAATTCCATCACTTTAGACCAGATAGAAGGATGGGATTTTATAGCTGCAATATATCTTTATGTACATCAGGAGTGAGGGGAGGATCAGCCTGGGCTGGAAGAGGTCTAATTACAGACTCTGGAAGAGAACCCACTCCCAGAGCTGCTTTTGTTTGTTTATTTGTTTGTTTTTCCCCAAGTCTTACTGAAGGTTTGAGGCACAAATCCCTGCCTGGAGCCTACTGCAAAGAGCAGAGCAAACAAACACACCCTGTCTCTGTCTGGCTTTATTTCACATGGGTTTCTTGTTTACCTGGCTGCTATGGGCACTTTCTATTTGAAATAATTCTCCTTTTTTTGTTCTTCCCTCTCTTTTGGGCTGAGTAAATAACACTGAACAAACCCCCAACTGTTCCTACTCCACGGAGAGAACAAGCAGCTCTGTTCTGGGGGTGAGGGACCCAGCGGCAGAGCCCGGGACCCAGGCAGGGCTTGAGGGGATTTTCCTGGGGCTGTGTGTTCCCTGCAGCCCGGGAGGCAGATGTCCTCCTCCACAGAAGGACTGAGGCTCTCCCGCCCTTAGGAGAGCACCAAGGAACCTCTAGCACAGACACACTCTTGGAAAATATGAGAAACGCACGTAGGAGTTGGAAAAAAAGGGCCAGACAGGGACAGTTGTGTGTGTGGCACCAAACTCTGTTCCTGAAACAGGCTTGTTACTAGAAATTTCCATTGTATATTTATTTATAAAATACATTTACAGAACCAGAGAAAAGCTGCAGAGACCTCTAAAGTGACATGAATTTCTGGAAAAGTGGAACATACCCTTAATTTGAGCATAATGGATGTATCTGATTAAGTGTCTTCTGTGAATTCAGCAGGGATTTCATGGTTAATCTTCCTGGAATCACAAAAGCATTACAGGCACCAGCCAGTTTGGAGGTTTCTGCTGATGCATAAATCCTGAATTTCAATTTAAAAGCAGCCTCACTGTAATGTAACATCCCAGTGTTCCTCCCTTTCCCACACAACACCAGCCCTTGTTACATATCTGCATCCCAGAACCCTAAACAGTTATGGCCCAAATTCACTCAAGGCAAAGTGTGTTCCCAAAGCTGTTCCCAGAGGCTCTGTCAGTGTCTGTGACCCCTCAGACTGCTCTGAACTCAGGTATCACCCACACACCTGTGCCAGCTGGAGCTGTTCTACCCTGGCTGAACTTGGCAGAGCCCTGTTCCAGAGCAATGGATTCTGCACTTTAATGGTGTGAACAGTGTGGGAAAACTTCCTCACACAGGAGCTGTTCAGGGTGCACACTATGGCTATCACCATGTCAAGTGTCTTGGTGCTTTTTCTGATTTTGTTGCATCCTTTTTCACAGGAACCACAGAGCATTCAGGACACTTGAGTGCATTGGAAATGTACGCAATGACATTAAGATTTTTCAATTGGATTCCCATTTCCTTTCTTCATAATTCGTGACATTTATATGCCTGTTTGACTGCAGTAAGCAAAGCACTTTGTTGTCAAGAGCAACTGATAGTGAGTCTAAGATCATGTTCATATGTGGTTGTAGCTAATTTAACACTGTCAGTGTTTATACTGCTTACATTATCTGTTACCACTTGCATCTCTTTGTTGGTAATGTATTTCTTCTGCTTTTTTAATACTCAGTCATTTGGTATTCTGAAATCCTCTCGTGATTCTCTGCAATCCTCTCTAGGTTAGGACACTCTGGATAATCCTGTGTGTGCTTGAGTGGCTCAATCCAAACCCTCCTGAAGATGTTTCTTTACTGACACACCCCAAAAAGGAGCCTGAGGGCTTTTTGGTTGCTGGTTGGTTTTTTTCCAGCAGACAAAAAACTGTCCTCTCAATGGCTTCAGAGTGGACAGTCCAAATGTATTTACAGCTCTGTCAGAGTGAAACACAGCACAGGAGTTATAATGGGTTATACTGGTTTAGTTGTTATGCAGAAGCTCCTTCAGAGCATGTAGAGCTCCTTTTAAAGAGACTCTGTATGAAAAAGCCTGAGCAACCCTGGGGAGTGGTGTGCTGCTCCAACAAGAGAAATCTTGGAATGGTTTGGGGTGGAAGGGTCCTTAAAGATGGTGTAGATCCAGCCCCCTGTCATGGGACACCTTCCACTATCCCAGGTTGCTCCAAGCTCCATCCAACCTGGCCTTGAACGGCTCCCCCTTCCAGGGATGGAGCAGCCACATCCTGGGGGCACCCAGGCATGGGAAACACCTTGATGCCTTTTCACTTCCCGCAGGAGCAGTGGCAGGTCACCTCCTGAAAGAAAGTTCTCTCTCTGCAGAGAACTCCAGGAGTTCTGTGGTGACTCTGGGCTGGCCCTGGGCAGCCTGCCCAGGGCAGGGACTGCTGGAGCCTGGGTGCTCCCCGAGGGGGCCCAGGGGACCCGGGCACTCGGTGCTCCCAGCAGGCACAGCAGTGCCACCAGCGAGCAGCAAGCAGGGTGGCTTCCAGCTGCCTCGAGGGAGGAGAAGGAAGTGGGGTAACTGTGGCTTCAGCTGCTGCTCCAGAGTGGGACTGGCTGGCTTTGACACAGCTACAGCAGGGAGAAGTCACCCAGGAGGACAATTTAGTGGGCAAAAAGCGTAAAGTGCATTATCATGCTTAAGTGATTAAAGAAAAAAAAGCCTCCTGAACCTCTCCACCTTGCAAATATACAGCAGTCACCCTGAGGCAGATGGACAGACTGTTCCATTAGGCTAAATTAGCTTGTTTGGTCAGAATTGCCTTTATTCTTGCCTTTATTCTGTTAAGGGGAATACTGACTCTTAGGAACTGCTGCAAGGTTTTGTGATCCAGAACACTGAGGACTTTAGAACAACTTTCATTTTGAGTAAGGGTTTTTCAGGGGGTGGCAGTGGTGGTGTCATATTTTTAAAGCCAATTTCCAGTGCAGCAGTTTCCGTTTTCCATTCAGGGCCACTATCAGCCTTTTCTAAACCACTCTTCCTGAGTGGCAGAAAAAGACAGCTGCACACAAGATGATAGGAAGAAAGACAAACTCATCTCTTAAGTCTTAAGTACAGACTAAAAGCCTCTCCAATACATGATGGCAGGATCATGTAATGCTCTTCTCATGGGATCACATCTCTACACAGGGGATGCTTTGCCAACAGCTCTCATTTTAAAGGCTGGTAGAGTTTGAGAGGTTGTGGATTTAGGAAAGAAAATCCTGTTGAGTAAGGGTATAGTGCTTGACTCCAAAACACATGAATAGAACTAGAACAAAGTGAGGCACAGGAGCAGAGAACTGCAGTTCACATGGATGTTACTCCAGCCAGCTCCTGTTTGTATGGGCATCCACTGCTATGGAGAAAAACTCCTAATATCCTTCAGCTCCAGACATGACTTCATATCCTAAGGCACGCTCCATCTAAGTGTACCTTTCAAAGCCAGCAGCTTGCTCTCACTGACCCCAAGAAAAAGCCACAGTCACCCTAAAACTTTTGTCCACAGCTGTTTTGGCCCTGATGGATACCTGGACCACAGACTGGATCATGGGACTGAAACAAGGAGAACAGAGAAGAGCAGGAGGGTTGTGAGCTCTGGCTGTGCAGGAGAAGTAACATTTCAGGACTGAGAAAGAGCCACCCAGACTTATTTGTTTGCATTCTTCAGGTTTTGTTGCTATTCCTGAGGGGGCTGGTTGAGTACATACATTTCACTTTTATTGTTGCTGGCAGGGATGGGACCCTCTGCTCTTCATTTCTGAGGAATACAGAGAGTTTGTCCTGCTTGTTCCCCCTTGTCCACCAAAAGCAGAATGGGGGTCTGGAAGTGATCCTTAAAAAGTCCCCATGTCAGTTTTTACTTTACAAATGCCCTACTTGCACTCAGCAGCACTTGGTCTGTACTACTGTGCTTCAAGTATTCTTAAAATTAAGAGCAGCACTACTGTAGGGAATTAGTTAAGGACAAATGAATTGTGAGACAGCAGTGCTAACACCTTGGGATCCCACAGGCATCTTATTTCCTTCTGATTGTTGCAGACCTTCCTGCCCAGTAAAAGTTTGCCAGTGTTGGTACAGGAGTCTCCATAAGGATGAGAAGTCCAAGGGAGTTCCCTTAATTCTACAGCTCTTTTCTTCATTTGATCAGTGCAGTGTCACAGCTCAGATAAAAAGGTATCTGCCAGCTATGGGCCTTTGCTGAAATTATCCTTTTTTCTTTCATTTTTCCTCTCTCAAGTGCAGCTAAGAGAGGATCTCTGAACTCTACCAGAGCTGAACTGCAGCTGAGCCGGGAAGCTACAGTTTTGCTTCACCACTTGAAGCACAGGTACAAAAACTGCACTGAGATGGAGTAACAAAAAAATATTGTCCCACTGTAGAGGGAACTCCAAAAGCAGGGAGAGGATGCCCAATTTCAGGAGCCTGCTCCAGTGTAAGATACATCTGGTAAAATGGTTGGAGACTGCATGGGTCAAAGAGTTCCAATTCCAACCTTTTCTGTAGTAGGTTTTTCACTGCAAACTGCAGTGGGGAATATGGATCACCAAACAAAACCACAAGCAACAGAAAGCTAAGAACACATATGTGCTTGCCCACAGCACTGCTGCCTGTAAGCTATTCTCCAACCAACAAAAACATCTCCGTGGCTGGAAAAGATGAACAGGCCTGGTTGCCAAGTCATGGCCCGAACTATTCCAGGGGCAGAAAAGACAGCTGGACTGCTGGTAAGGAACAGGGCTATTTAAGGAGACTCACTCTGGCCTAATGGAAAATGCAAGGATAGAATTATCAATTATTTTACACTAACCCAACATTTCAGATCCAGGAAAAAAACCATCACAAGGAAGCAGAAGAGAGAAGCTGGTTAGATTCGTCTGGCAGCTCAATCCAGGTACAGAAAGAGCAGAATGTGCTGCTGCTCTTTAGAAGAAAGAAAATTAACTGTTTTTCAGAAGATGGTGATTCTGGAGTGTTTCAGCCTACAAAGCAAACTCCAAATGCACCTGCACTGTTGTTCCAAGCACTGACACAAAGTTGATGTGATCACAGGCCCTTGGGTTTTCACAAGGAATCACAAAAGCCATCAGTGGAACAGAGATAAAGAAATTATTTTTGGATGTATAGCTATATGCTTATATTTTAAGCCATACTGCTGATCTGCTTTCTCTTTCAGCCCTCAGGGCAGCTGCTCCTGGTGTGCACAGTGTTCCATATTAAGAATTCCTATGCAAAACCCTGGCTGCCACCCAGAAAGCATGTTAGAGAGCAAACACACAGAGCCAAATAAACAACAGTCCCAGAGACTCTGAGAAAGGCCCAGTACACAACTGCCAAGGGGGACTCCGAGCTGAAATCTCCTCGAGACGGAAAGCTCTTCAACATGACCTTCAAACACAGCTTTGTCTGCTGCAAACCCCACTGCAACTGCACTTCTCACTGTCCTTTTACCACGGCCTTGGGCCCAGACTGCTGACAGCCTCAGCACGGCTGTGCCATCAGATACTCAGGAGTCACAACAGCTTTTAGCAGCATTTGTAACGAGGGAGGGAGGGCAGCAGAAAACTCTCTGGTTTTCTTTCACAGGAATGCTCTGTTCAGTGCCTATTACAAAAAAGGGCAAAACCTCCTTTGCTTTAGAATTCAGTCCAAAGTGGAAGTTTAAAAGAACTCTGAACATCTCTGTGCCCTGTTCCTCAGCACTTCCTCTCACTGTTGCGTATTTCAACAGGCAGCTCTATAAATACGTGTGGCAGCCCAAGCGTTGAATGTCATGGTATGTGATGAAACTTTTACAAGAACGTTCCCCAAAATTAACAACTCTGAACAACTTTTGTAACTTCTATTCAGAGCAGAGGCAGACTAAATCTTCTGGAGATTTATACACGCATGCACCCAAGAATATCTTGTTTACACTGAGTGTTCCAGGCTGTACTGTGAAGCTGTGCTGCTTATTCACAGCACAGGATGTAGCATTTTTTGCCTTCCAAAAAACCAGCAGCATTTGATTTTGAAGGCCAGAACATCCTTCTGTCTTGTTTGCTCTCCTGGGACAAACATAAGTGGATGAGGCAGGGGAGCATTCCAATCTACAGCACAGGGAATTCAGCAGGTATGAACTGGATCTGGAAATGAAGTTGGTGATATAAGATGCTGCTGTCATAGCAGCTCAGATGTAAGAGAAAGAGTAAATCATACTTCCTGGTTCTCTGTGTCAGTGGAGGTGCTGCAGGGTATTTTACAATAACCCTCAGGTCCCGTTTTCATCTGAACGGTTTTATTCAGCCTCACAAAACCCCACGGAAACATTGCTGGACATAACATTCTCCCCACCTACTCCCACGGCTGCACAGGCAGTTCTGTGCCTCTAGCCTGGCTGCAGATGTTAAAGAAACCAGAAACCTGGGCCTGGGGCTGTGGTGGATCTGAGTCAAAGCCTCCACTGAGAGAATTGGGGTATTTAAAGTAACTGCACAATCTTGGAGTAACTGCTGCAGGACACCTCGGGTCAGCTCCCAGTCCTTCCCCCCTGTCAGAGTGGCTTCATGGCCAGGGCAGGACTGGGTATTCACTCACACTTGGCATCTGTACTTGGCAAAAATGTTTGCATTAATGGGATTTTATTGTGTCCATCTCCAGGAGCGATGTATTAAACAGAAAAAAATCTGACTTTTCTGGTGTAAAGGTATGTTAGAGTTGCCAGTGACAGAGCTGCAGTTGCTGGCAGTCCCAGACAGCTGCTATTTAAGGGTGTCTATAGATATGAAACACAGGTGGCATTTCCAGAAAACCCGCCTGGAAATCCTAGGGGAAAAAAGTTATCTTAAATGCTAAAATTAGACATGACTAACTGCAGTTCTGTGGGCACAGGAACTAGATGATTCCTCCTCAGGTTGGACAAACAGCTCCTGAGATGAGTGAACATCAGGTAGTTTCACTTTTCAGCTGTGGAAGGATTTGCTCTGACATTTCAGTTCCACTGAGGCCACCACAGGGAGAACTGGTGAGCAGGATTTTGCTGCTGTCCTGGTTCTGGGAACATTCTGAAGGGACACTTGTTTTGTTGGCTGGCAGCTGCACAGAAAACTCTGGAGGGATATCCTGGTGAGCCCCACCAGTCTCTGACCTGTTTTACCTTCTATTCTGAGAGTATTAGCACAATTCACTTAGGATACGTGGGGACTGGATCAAATCCAGGAGAAGAGATTAGTTAGGTCTACGGAAGTGGATGTGAAGCAGAGGAAGGTCAAAATCCATCACACACATGGCACACAGCACCAGAATGTCCAGTTTTGTGTAGCTCAGCCCAGGAATTGTTGCCCTTCCTACAAGTCAATGCCCCAGGATGAAACCAAGGCTGGAGGCTGCTGCCCTCCCAGCACTGTAACTTACCCATGAAGAAAAGTTCTGGAGACTTTTTGTCTGTAGCAAACTCTGCCATGGGCCCACCAAACCGCAGCCACAGCCCGAAGGCAATGATGACCAGTCCTGCCAGCTGCAACACAAACAGAGCAGTCAGGGCTGCAGTGACAGAGGTGTCTTGGCACCTTGTGCTTTCTTGAATCCCACAGCTCACAACTGCACTGCCACAAAATTCATGCAGCACTTGCCAGGGTCTGATAACAACAAATTCCTATTACAGTGCAATGTTCTTCTTTCTTTCAGCTCTTCAGTGTAGTGGTGCTTCTGAACTTACTGGTGACTCTCAAACCTTGTCATTTAATCATCAAAACCTGGCCTGAATTGCCATGAGAAATGGAGTGGGGCAGGGGACCCCCACCAAAACTAGGAGGTACCAAGATTGATACTGGGTAGATATTGGCTCACAGAAATAACACACCAGTGATAGATGCTGTCAAATGCAAGGAAAAATTCCTTTTAATGTGAACAAGACTAGGTCACAAAGGAGTGTCACAGCATGTTGTTTGAGGGGAAGGCTCTACAGTCAGGGGTCTCAGCCTCACCACATGCTAGACAGCTCATCAGCCTGACAGGCAATGCTGTGTGTCCTGGCAGACAACTCCAGCATCCTATAAGATCAGTGCTATGTGTCCTGCAGAGCTCCAGCACCCCTCAGGACCAGAGCTGTGTCCTGCTGCTGTCCAGGCCCAGAGCTTCAGTCTGTGGCACCTGCAGAACCTGGCCAAGGCTCACAAACACCTGCTGCCTCCCATGTCCGGGCCAGCCTGGCATGGTGCTCCTCTAACCTGTCCTGCATTCCCTGGCACTTGATCCACTGGCGCAGCTCCACCGGCCCAGAGAGCGGGCAGTTGCACAGCTGGAGAGCTCGGGATCACGCCTTTCCTCACAGATGTGTCCGAGCAGAGGGTGAGGGTCCCCTGCCACCCTGTCACAGCATGGGAACCTCCCTGCTGGCAGCCTTGGGCTGCCAGGGCCTCTCCAGGCTGTGGAGTGCCCCGGGATGAATGTCCCAGCCAGCTGAGGAGATGGTTCTTTCCATCTCAGCAAAAAGGCAGATAACAAAACACAGTACTTGTCACTTTCGAGAGACAAATAACACAAAGCTTTGTCCTTCTGCTGCCTTGCAGCTGCAGCTGGGCAGCATCACTCTGCCCCTCCAGCTCGAGCACAGCAGCACTGTGTCCCCGGAGCGCGCAGCGCTGTCACCAAGAGGGAACAGCCTTTGGTTTAACTGTGCTTCAAGCATAAAGGAGACAAAAGCCCAAAACTGCTTGGTCCAGAGAGGCTGAACAGGATGACTTTGTGATTTCTTTTAAAAAGACCCCAGTGAATCAGAAGGAAAGAAAAAGACATTTAAGAAGATAACATTGCTGATTGTTTTCTGGAAAGCTGAAGGGAGAACAGAGCATGAGAGAAAGTGAGAGAAGAAATTCAGCTGCGCTCTGGAACTGAGAGACTATTGAAAAGGTGCAGTGAGGGGAGAATGGACACAGCATTCCTTAAATCTCTTGGGGGTGATGCGAGGACGTTGTCTTAGGATGAACTTGCAGCAGCTGTTGGCTCCCTGTTTGAAATTACATTAGTAAAAAGCGCCGTGATGCTGTGAAATGTTGTTCTCAATGCACTGCACAGGGGAACCTCTCACAGCCTCCTCCTGCGGCCGCGTGGTTGCCGGGGAAATGGTCTCTACTTTAAATGATCGGTTTAGACAGATGCTGTCTCTGCTCGGCAATGTCATCTTACACCAAGCCGGTGCTTTCCAGGCAGAGCTGTATCTCGCTAGGAGCGAGCAGAAGCCGGGAGCGCTGGCCGGGCGCTCCCACAGCCTCAGCTCTGGCAGC
>VZRX01003252.1:0-60253 GCA_013398075.1 Notiomystis cincta | reverse complement strand
GCCGCAGCTGCCCGGGCGGGGCACACGGCGGGCCCGGGCAGCGCGTCTGCCCCGTGCGCTAAGTGAAATCGCTCTCGGCGTCCCGCGTGTCTCGAAACGACGCTCAGATCCTGCAGATGCTGCCCACAAAATTACAGGCAGCATCAAGAATGTGATGTCGTTAAACTCGTCTTCGTTCATATCCATAGCTAAGAGTCCCTAAAGTTCATTTTCCAATCACTAATTTGTTCTCTAATTTGACCCAAAATGCTGACTCTGCTGTCAAAATCTCACAGCTTTCACCTCTTAAGGTTTTTTTTTCAGCTGCTCCTTTGAGGTCTCCAGGAACTCTGAGTCCAAAGTTGCCTGTGGGCTTTGACAGGGGAGCACAAGGTAAGATTGTGTCTCTGGAAAAGTGGGGTTTCTACATTAAGCATTTCCTCTCTATATCTAATGAACAAAGCACGTATTTCCTATTTATTTTAGTTTGTGCTCTAGTCATAACTGTAGAGTTTTACCTGTTCAGATGATTTTCACATTCTGAATTTTCCCCGAGGTGTGTATGGAAACCATGCAAAAAGGTGTAGGAAAATATGTTGGTGTTGTTATTTCGAGTTACACTCATCTAATGACGCAGTAATATCAAAGGATGTTGGAGGTGGTTTCCTTTTTCATTCACTTTGCTCTTCATTTTCAGTTGCGTTAAAGCCTGGCCACATTTTGGAAAAATAATCCCAGACAGTTCATTTGAATTGCAATGGCAGAGTTTAATTAATAATCTCTTATTCCATTTGCAATGAAATACGCTTTATTGGTTTAGTTGTTGGGGTTTTTTCAGAAACATTGAACCTACCCGATGACTCAGAGTAAAACCCCATAATTACCCTTTTTTGCTTCCATGACGCTCTGCTAGATGGTGTTGACCTACCAGGTCCAATGTATTCCTTCTAAAATAACAAAAGCATGACTGCATTTGAATAATTAAAATAACTTCATGACAATGAGATGCATCAAACAGTACCAAAAGGCTTCATTATCGCCTGATACATTTGAAGCAGCGAAAAAATGAGGGAGCAGTTTTGTCTTGGATTGTGATGGCAGCAAAAATAATTTTTTAAAAAGCCTTTTATTAGGCATCTCTATTTCTCTAGTAATTTTCATGCTGATTTTCTCTGAAAGTGTGGGAGTGGAGCATTGAGCCTTCATAAGTAGTAGGTCTCCTTCCCACATAGTTCTTCAAATGAATGAATCCCAAGGTGCTGCTTTTCAGTTCTTGGCATCTCCAGGAGACACTTCACAGGTCCCTCCAGCACTGCCTGGGAGTCACACAGGTTTGGGTGCCTGGGGGGGCTCAGGCAGGTTTGGGTGCCCAGGGGTCACACAGGTTCGCACACAGGTTTGGGTGCCTGGGGGGGCTCAGGCAGGTTTGGGTGCCCAGGGGTCACACAGGTTTGGGTGCCCGAGGGGGCTCAGGCAGGTTTGGATACCCAAGAGTCACACAGGTTTGGGTGCCCGGGGGTCACACAGGTTCAGGTGCATGGGTGTCACACAGGTTTGGGTGCCCGGGGGGTCACACAGGTTTGGGTGCCCAGGGGTCACACAGGTTTGGGTGCCCAGGGGTCACACAGGTTTGGGTGCCCGAGGGGGCTCAGGCAGGTTTGGATACCCAAGAGTCACACAGGTTTGGGTGCCCAGGGGCACAGGGTTGGCAAAAAGTCACCGGTGTGGCTCTGCAGGGCTCGGTTTTAGGGCCAGCGTGGTGCTGTGTCTTCAGAAACTACTCGGATCAGGACTCGAAGGGACACTGGGAAATTCTGTTGGCTCCCTCGGGGGCAGAGAGATGTTGATAAATGTGAGGGCTGGGCAATCACCAACCATGTGGAGTTTAACGAGGGCAAGCAGTGAGTTCTGCACGTGAAGAGCTGCAGAACCTGCTCACCCTGGATGCACAGGCAGCCCGGGGAATGAGCCTGTGGAAAGCAGTGCCGTGGAAAGGCACCTGGGAGTCCTGGCGGTGCCAAGTTGGATCTGGGTCAGTGTGTCCTGGAGCCAGGAGGGACAAACCCGTCCTGAGGGGCACCAGGCCCAGCGTCACCGGCTGGGGAGGGAGGGATTGTCCCGCTCTGCTCTGCACTGCGGCAGCCTCTCCACCACTGCTGGGAGCGGTGTTGGGTGCCACAGTGGATATAAAGTTGTTGTTGGAGAGCGGCCAAAGGAGGGACACGACCATGGTGGAAGGTCTCGAGGGGCCACACGAGGAGTGGCTGAGGGCACTTAGTGCTGAGGGCACTTGGTGCTGAAGGCACTTGACTTGTTCAGCCTGAAGAAGAGCAGCCTGAGGTCAGAGCCCCGAGGGGCAGTGGAGAGGCAGCTTCGATCTCTCTGAGCGGGGACAGGAGCCAAGGGAAGGGCTGGGGCTGTGCCAGGGGAATTTCGGTTGGATCTCAGGGAAAGGCTCTTCCCCAGAGGGTGCTGGCACTGCCCAGGCTCCCCAGGGAACGGGCACAGCCTCGAGGCTGCCAGAGCTCCAGGAGAGTTTGGACACCACTCCAGGGATGCCCAGGCTGGGATTGTTGGGGTGCCCGTGCAGGGCCGGGCGCTGCTGTTCCCCGCGGCTCTCAGGTACTCGGAGATCGCTGCGCTCCCTGAGGGCTCCTCCGCTCCCGCTCGGCCCTCACGGCTGCCGTGCCGCGGGCGGCAGCGCCCCCTGCCGGCTGGGCGGTGCCACGGCCCGCTCTCTGTGCCGGCCCCGCTCTCCTGTCCCGGCCCGGCTCTCCTGTCCCGGACCCGCTCTCTGTCCCGGCCCCGCTCTCCTGTCCCGGCCCGGCCCCGCTCTCTGTCCAGCAGCTGTGCTGATCCCGAGTTTGGATTTGCTCGGAACAAATCAATATCGCTGAGGAAAGAAGAGAGACATTGAATTTTTGTCAGTAGGATTATCAGGTTGTGGAGGAGGCATTCGCTTGGCACACAATTCACAGTATTTATTCCATGAGCTGCTCTAGTTAGTCCTGTGTGCTGGGAACAGTGAAATTTCCACCTTGAATATGTCCAGCATCCATGGACTTTATTGCTTTTTATATTAAAGACTCTTTGTTATCGAAGTGTCCTTTCCTCCTGAGGTTCTTAGATAAAACAAGCATGTGGATATTTGTGACTGACTTCAAGTCTGGCAATTTCTTTGCAGTTAGATTTACAATTATGCAGATCCTGGGACAAAGACTATTTGGGTTTGGTTATTTTCTCATTGCAGACCATGCTAGGAAACTTTTCAGGGAAGTGTTATCCAGCTGTAGCACTAGGTGTTCAGATACTGCTAAATACAGGGAATCACTTGTACTTGGAGTGACAGACGGATAAGAAAATGTCCTTGCTAGAGCAAGTGCTGTTTAATTTCAATAACTAGAAGAAAGCCTGATTTATTATTCCCATAAATATCATCCTGACTTAAGAATTAAAATATTTTAAAATGTATTTGGGTGAGGGAGGGGATGAATTTTATCATTCTCCTTCCAGGTCTGACCTACCCTTCCTCTGTTTTTCAGTCTTGCAAACTTTGGTAACCCGTTAACCTTTCAGATATCAGGAGAGGACAATATTATTTTTTCTTTCCGGTATTTGACTGTTTCCTACATGGTTTACAATTCCAGATTTATGCTTTAAGAACAGCAAAACTCCTATGAGTGTTTCTTAGCTCTCCAGAGGATTGTTCAGATTTCACAGAATTATAGAATAAAATTATAGAATGGTTTGGGTTGGAAGGACCTTAAAGCTCATCCAGTGCCACCCCTGCCCTGGGCAGGGACACCTTCCACTGTCCCAGGGTGCTCCAAGCCCCATCCAAACTGGCCTTGGACACTTCCAGGCAGGCACAGCTTCTCTGGGCACCCTGTGCCAGGGCTCCCCACCTTCACAGAGAAGAATTTATCCCTAATATCCCATCTAACCCTGCCCTCCTGCAGTTTAAAGCCATTCCCCCTTGTCCTATCTGCTTCCTGTTTCTCAGCTGTCTCTACGCATGATAAGCTCAAATTCCCTGTTCAGGGTCCAAAATAGCCCTTTTAGAGAAACATTGGCCAGGGAATGAGGAAGAGCTTCCTTAATAAAAATAATCTTATTCCCTGAGTTAAATATTTAATTTACGTGGAGCTACAACTGATTTGAAATTCCAAGCAAGCAGCCCCAAACCCATACTGGACTCCCATTCTTCCAGGGACAATGAAACTTGCATCATACCTTTGGCATCTGTGTTGCTGTTTCCATTTCCACTGAGTAATTGCCGGAATTCTGGGCCTGGCAGCACTGTCTCTGTCTCTGAATGCAGCTCAGGAATTGCTCCCTGGAATACAAAGGAGGTCAGAAGGGACTGTACTTCTCCAAGTGTCTGGGCAAATCGTCTGCTCCTTTGTTTCCTTCCATGCTTTTAAATTTTTTTTGATTTATTTATTTGCTTTGCATCAGGCACTCGCATGCTGGGTCAGTCTGCAAAGCTGCTGGGCTGTTGAGAACTGGTTGGATGCTCTGACAACTGCACTGGCTTGGTTTTCTTCTTTCAGGAGTGTTCAGAATTTGCTGTGCTTCATATCCCAGCCTGTCTCCAAAAGCTGCTTCTCAGAAAATGCATTGCAAGGGTGTAAAATTCCATTATCCTGTAATTTCTACAGCAAGCAGGATCCAGATATTATGTCTAGCATCACCCTGTAAAGGCCAAAGTGGGAGGGAAGATAGAACACCAAGTTTTCCTTTCTGTTGTGTTCCAACAAGCCTTTCCCAGTCCCAGCTTGGGATTTTGAGTCCCCTTCCAGCTCTCCACTGACCAAATGAGAGGGATTAATCCAATTACCAGCTATATTCTCTCTCTGCAGATTCCTTCTGCTCTTGGGCCTGCTCTCTCTGTACTCAGGTAGATGTGAGCTGCATGATCCCACTTGGATTCAGCAACTCCTCCTGCTGAGTCCCTCTGCAAGGTGCAGGTGAGTGGTCCCTGACACCCAGGTGATCATCCTTGGGTGATTTTGGTGGAGAGGAGCAGAGCATGTCCTGGTGTGCAGGCTCTTGCCACAGCCACAGCCTGCACAGCCTTGTAGATGTGAGCATTCCAAAGGAACATTCCCACTAAATCTTCCCTTGCCAAGGGAAGGAAGCTTCTGTATCATTGTTCTGCCCTGCTCAGGTGAGGCCCCACCTGCAGAGCTGCCCCAGCCCTGGGGCCCAGCACAGAGAGGACCTGGAGCTGCTGGAGCCAGGCCAGAGGAGGCACCAGGAGGATCAGAGGGCTGGAGCAGCTCTGCTGGAGGAAAGGCTGGGAGAGCTGGGATTGTTCAGCCTGGACAGGAGAAGTTTTGGGAATACCTCATTGTGGCCCTCCAGGAGCTGAAGGGCTGGACAAGAAAGATGGAGAGAGACAAGGTCCTGGAGGGGCAGGACACAGGGAATGGCTTCCCACTGCCAGAGGGCAGGGACAGATGGGATATTGGGAAGGAATTGTTCCCTGTGAGGGTGGGGAGGCCTTGGCACAGGGTGCCCAGGGAAGCTGTGGCTGCCCCTGGATCCCTGGCAGTGTCCAAGGCCAGGCTGGATGGGGCTGGGAACAACCTGGGACAGTGGAAGGTGTCCCTGCCCATGGCAGGGGTGGAATGAGAGGGGCTTTAAGGTACCCAAACCATTCTGGGGTTCTGTGATGCAGTGAGAGCTGGAATTGGTGCCCGTGGGAAGAGCCCCTTTCACACATTTTTGCTGCAGCAACCTCCCATTGTGAGCAGTGGAGTTTGCTTGGCCAAAACACAGAATTGCCAGAGAGGAGCTTTTGCCTCTGGACATGAAGTAGACTTTGAAAAAAGCAAGTTTAGTTGTTTCTGCTCCCCATTAATTAGCAGCACATTCTGGGCAGTTGACACTGATTTATCCGTGAACCATCTCTGATAAAATGTAATGAACGCTCATGAAATGTTTTAATTTGGCATCATTTCCCTGGAAAGATTAGAAAAGTAAGAAGATGCTTTGTTTCCCAGGAAACCTGGCCTAGAAGATAATAACATGATCTGTCAAACTGTGGAAAACACTAAGGAAAAACAGGTTATCAAAACTGTTGCTCAAGTTTAATTAGAAGGAATTCTTCTGCTGTGTGTGATGGCTGAGGGCTTTTTGAGCTAATCTGGCTGTTTGGGTCAGCATGGAAAATGAGGAATGGAACTGATTCCATGATGAGTCACAGGGGGTCTGGGACAGCTGGACAGGGATTAATTCATTTTGCCCAGGCCAAAGAGTCTCTGCTGTGGATTACAGTGGGAGCAGTTCCCAGGAGAAAGGGGGTCCCTACTTGCACATGGACTTTTCTCCTGTATTTCCAGCCCTTCTAATCCTCATTCTTAGAGATTTACATCTCGAGGTACTGCCTGCTCTCAATGCCCAGGGAGAGAGGAAAAGGTTGTTTTCCCAGAACTTTTGTGTGCTCATTGCCTCTGGGCTCAGGAGGCTTCCACAGGTCCAGGGGACACGTATCACAACCAGTGTGGAGTGGAGATTTCCTGCAGAGGTTGGGCCACTGGAGTGATCCCAGAACTCTTAAGTTCTTGAGTCTTGTCTTGTGGTTTACTCCCATATAATCTGTTGTTCTCTTTAGGGAATTAAAATCTAATACATATAAAAGGGTCTAAGAGTGACCTATTTCATAGTGCTCTGGGACTGTTTGTTACAGAAAGCCTATTAAAAAGCTCTGCTAATCTCTGGGCTGTATTCCATCATCTTTTCCAACCTTAATGATTCTAGGAGCTGGAGGAGGGTGTGCAGCTCTGCCCTTAGGCTGGAAAGGAGCAACAGCAGAAACCAGAAACCCGGGGTGCTGTACAGAGCTCCAAACACTGCCAGCCATTCCAGGAATACCCCTGGGGCAATCCCCTGCGGGCACATGGAATTTCGTGCAGTCAGCACGGAGGTCCCAAAGGCCCTGACTCACAATCTGCATCACAGGAGGGAACAAGCTGTTGCTGCTGCTGCTGCCGTCTTGACTTGAAGTTTGTTTGAGCCAAGTAGGAAAAGGAAACTGCTCCAAAGGGCAGTGGAAAAAAAGAAAGTTACTCAAATTCAAAGCTTATGCCTCAGGATCAAGGAAGTTTACTAGACAGGTTTTAAACTGCACATTTCTGTGGTCCTTCAAAAATGCATCGCGGCTGGAATGTGAAATCAGAGAAGTGAGTGGTGAAACGTGCCACGTCCTCTCTGCCTTCCACGTGTCTGCCATTGGGGACTGGTGTGCAGCACGATGAGAAACACCAGTTCCACCAGTGAGGTCTGAGAGCCGGGTCAGCTCCCCGGGAGGGAGGGATGCAGGCTGGGTGTGCTCCTCCAGCAGAGCCTGGCTGCGCTTCGGAGCTGCCTCCAGCTGGCAGGAGAGGAAGATTTCACTGACAGCAGGGGCTGAGTGGCACTTGCAGGGTTTGCATCTCCTTGTGGTGGTGGAGGGGGTACCCAGCAGACAGCAGAAATCCTTAAAGAGAAGTGTCTGCTTCCACAAAACTGCTTTAAGCTGGGAATTCATGGGGGTTTAGGCATTTTTTCAAGTTTCAGGATAAGGACAGATGATGCATGAACTGTAGCAGGTGCTCTGTATCACAGAGAAATACTCCCTGAAACCCAAGGCAAGGGGAAATTGAACATGTTCATGGCCTTTAAGGATATAAATTTGTTTGTTAGTTAAACAGAAGAAAACAAGGGAACTGAATAAGCTGAGAAAGCCCATTTATTTTCCTATTTCTCTGAATATTGATGGCTTTCCATGAAGAAAGGCAGCTTTTAAAAAAAACAGACAAATAACATTGTGGAGTTAAAAAGCTTCATCATTATTAACATTTGGTTATTGTTATATCTGGGGCACCACCATGCTGCCTGCTCTACCCTTACTATGAAATGTGATTTTCTCTTGGCACAGAAAATCTCCGCCTGTGTTGTATCAGAGGAATATTTGGACACAGCATTCAGTTATCTGAGGGAAGTTTTGGTTTCTGTTCAAAGAAATCATCAGTCCAACATGTTTTTGATAAATGATTTTGTTAATTTTTTGGGAAGATTTCTCTGCTATTTAATCTGTCCTGCAGGCTACAGGTTGGCAAGGGCTCCACTCAAGTTAAACTGGCAGCAGCAGTGCCTTTCTCCTCCTCCTCCTCCTCCTCACTCCAGGAGTAAATTTCTTTGCTGGGCTGCATCTTGAATTAAATGGTTTTAATTTGGCTCCTTCATATGCACCATCAATGGTGGGGGAACTTCAGGGTCCAGCGCCCCAGCACTGATTAATTGTAAAATTATCCCTGCAGGATGAGCTGCTGCTCAGCACAGAATCTCAGTCAGTGACTGAGGAGTCCAAAGAAGAGCCCAAATTTTCTGAATTTTACTCCTTTGCAAGGGCAAAACAGAAGGGAAAGGTCCAAAATGAGCTTTGTTGTGTGAATGGTTGCTTCTCAAATAAACAGAAATGCTGCTGAGTTTTCCTTCTTCCTTGGAAATTTGCTAGAAAGCAGAGGAGCTGAGGAGAGGAGGAACTTTTAAAAATGATGTATCCAAAGCTATTCTCGTGCTATTTATACAAAGCCTTTGCATCTGTAACTGCATGTTGGAGAGGTACAAGATGTCCTTCCAGAGCAAATGTACTCAGACTAATTCAGACATATTTGGCAACTCATAAAGGTGTTTAACTGTTCATGGATCTGGGTAGAAAAGTCAAGTACTTTTGGTTTTAAGACTGAAATCAGATGCTAATAGTGGCTGATATTCATCTCAAGAAGCTGCCACTAAGACCAAAATGTCTTATTTTCATGCTAAATTAAATCAACCTATGTCTAAAATCACTATTTATTGCATGTCAACTACAGAAAACACTGAGTTTTATAATCCTCCTTCCCTTCCCCAATTCCTATTAACCCCTATAAGAAACACTCATCAGAACTGTTAAAATATTTGCAGTGTGGAAAAATATTTGCAAGTGTGGAAAGGAAAATCATGGCAGGACGAGGACATAATTCCTATTTCACATGGATCCCTATTTCAACCATGATAGAATCTCATTTTCTGTCCCATTCACAGGAGTGCTGCTTTTCTGCTTCTGGCTGGAACATTTGAAGGAAATATCTTGATGTGAGCATGGTGTGATATTGTTTGGGTACAAGAAGAGAAAATTTCCATCAGGGAGAGCTGATCTGAGCGCAGCTGCTGCTGCTGCTTGGAGACCTGCCAGTGTTTTAAATAGACTTCTACATTTTCCCAGGTCTAAGAAGTAATAGAAAAGGCTGTTAAGAATGGAGTAGGATTAAGTGTTTAGGAAAAATTGGGGGAAAGGTATTGGAGTTGTCCTGCCTGGCTGTGAGGTGCAGAGGAGAACTGGAGAGACCCATTGCCAGTGCTCCAACCTCTGTAACCACAAGCCAAGGGCCAGGACTCTTCCTTTGAAATCATCCCACAGCTCAGCCTGTCCTTATTTCCATTATTCTCACTCCAAATTTTCTTTTTCTGATCTTCTTAAAACAAACATCACTGAATTCCAGCAGGCCAAACTGGGAATGTGCTCCTCCTGTTCCTACCCTTACATTCCCAAGCTGTTTCCTTTGGCATTTACTGGACAGGCCATTGGTGCTACCAGAACATACATTTATTTCTCAGACATTTCTTTCAAGTCAGCTCTGAGAATTTCACTACTATGCAAGATGTCTAAGACAATATCAGTGCCCAGCCTGTGCTCTTCCCATTTCCACCTTCAGTCTGGAAAAAACAAACCCATTTGGTGCCTGAGTCTGTTCGCTCACATGGTGCGCACACGACTGGAGCTAAATCAGAATTAGCTAAAACAGGAAGCTTATTTCAAAGCCTGTGCAGCCCAGCCAGGAAAGCTTCCAGAAACATGTGCTCTGAGATGATCTCAGCACGTTCATTATTCAGACTGTGAATAGCTTTAAAAGGGCCAAATTTCTTCGGGTTGAATCAGCTAGGAAAGTAATTCAAATGGAGCGGTAAGGATGGCTCGAGCTGTTCAGGAAATGCTTGTTGGAGCCACTAAAATTGTAGGAAGGAGAAAAATAAAATCAACTTTGATAAATAAAAGTTTGGGCTTATAAGAAACTGGGAAATAAATAGAAGTACCATAAATTATTTTTCTGGAATGGTGATGCTCTAAAACCTTTTGTATTGAGAGGAACAATCCAACAATAGCAACACTTCACAAACAGATATAATGGTCATGAAAATATCAGACATGTTGAGTAAATTTTGCTATTTTGGGGATAAAGTGAAAGTAGCCATAACTATCATTCAGCAATTTTATTAAAAAAAAATCACAATCACCATCAATTTTTCAGTCAGCCTGTTTTTCACAGTGGCTTAAGTCACGAAATTCTATGGATCTATAGAAATGCTTCAAACCAAAGATAAACCTTCTCATTTCATACCAAAACCTTGGGAAAAACATGGACTGAATGTTCTGAAACCACACTAGAGGGCACTTGAGCTGCTTCTTCTTGAGTAGATAAAGGTCAGAGTCGTAGGATGCTTATCCAGGAGCAGCAGTGGACTGAATTGAACATGAGAATTACCAGAATTTATCAATATTAGGTTGGTACAACAATCAGTGATTTCCCCCAACAGCCTAATGGGGAGAGGGGTGGGGATAGGAGTGAATTTCCAGGTCTAAATTTTGCTTGTAGGTACTGTAAGCAATTTGGAGGAGATAATGTAAAAATTGCTGATTGATTGCAATAGTGTTTTGTCTTTGTACATGGATCAGCCACAGAAATGTGGGATACTTTAGGAGTTTCAAAGAAAATCTGGTCTGAAACAGATGGTCTGGAAAGCTGAGCTGCTCTTTGCTCCCACTGCAATGGTCTTGCTCCTGCCCTCTCCCCATTTGGAGTGTGATGCCCTAAAATGATTGATTTTGTGGGAATGGAATCAACAGCTCTTGACAGCCTTTCTGTAAAGTATCCATAATAAATACTGCAGGCTAGGAAGGGAGTGCAGACCCCACTGCTTGTAACCCACTTTCAGAGGTTTGGTTAAAAAAAAATTAATATGTTGATCTGGTCTCCAATGTGAAAACACCCAGAGAAGTTTGAGCTGGAGAAAAGGAGGCTCAGGTGGGACCTTGTGGCTCTGCACAACTCCCTGACAGGAGGGGGCAGCTGGGGGTGTCAGGCTCTGCTCCCAGGGACAGGGACAGGACAAAGGGAAGTGGCCTCAGGCTGGGCCAGGGGAGGTTTAATTGGATATTGGGGAAAATTTCTTCACTGAAAGTGATGCCTGGAGAGGCTGCCCTAGAACAGAGGCTGGACAGAGTTAGAGGATAAAGGGCAGGTTATTATTTATTATTTATTGGAGCTTTCACAGGGACACCTTGGGCAGAGCAGGAGTCTCACAGAGACAACATCCAGGATGGACACAGGCACACATTTTTGGGACAGAGATAAGTTTGGTCTATTTGCATATCAGGGGTTAATTAATTGTCCAATTACAGCTTCAGGGAGTGCAGTCCCATTCCCCAAGTTTCTTCCCCATTTCACTGTTATTTACATTTTTGGGGGCTGTGAAAAACAAGGTGGCCTTGGCTTTCAGACCTAGAGAGAAATTGTTTTGTCTGAATAAACTGGGAGAACAGGAGCTGACAGGCTGTGGAATTTTAGAGTTATACACTAAAGCAGTGCTGATCTGGAAAGTTCAAGAGCTAAAACCTGAGGCATCAAAAGAGTGATCAGACACTGGCACAGCTGCCCAGGGCAGCAGTGGAATCACCATCCCTGGAAGTGGCCAAAAGTCGTGTGGATGTGGCACCTGGGGACAGGGGTCAGTGGTGGACACAGCAGTGCTGGGACACAGCTGCACTTGATAATCTTAACAGGTTTTCCAGCTGAAGAATTCCATGGTTCTCTGACCTCTCAGCAATCAAGGCCTCCCTGCCTTTGGTGCTGAGCCCCACATTTCGAGGTCCTGGAGCCCAGCCCTGGCAGAGCAGCTCCTGGGCACCTTCTCTGGCTGTGCTCAGGTGCTGCTGCTGCACCACTGACAGTTCATTTCCTGCAGATGACCATAATGTGAACAAACTGCTCCAGAGCTGGCTGTCTCTGAAACAGGGGGCACTTGAGTTTCAAACAATTCTCCTTTTGCCCTGACAGCCACAGCCAGACTCCAGCTCGCAGCAGCTTCACTCGGTCATTGCTGAAACAAAGCTGCTGTTAAATTTCTGGGCAATTTACAGACTTTCTGATAAGTCAGGTTTCTTGTGAAGGACATGGACTCTTTGTATGTACTGTGGAACACCCATTTTTTGTGGGCCACACTCCCCCAGCATTGCTGGCCAGTTTTGTGACCTTTCTGTCTGTGTTTGCTCTTCCTCAGCCTCTCATATTTCCCCTTCCTGTGCCCTTGTGAGACCCCACCTGCAGCAACTCTTAAAAAAACTACATTTGAATTGCTGTCCTACCACTCCTGGCTCTCAGTACGTGTTTCCTCAGGAGGACCCAGGCACAGTGGGAGTTTTCCTGCTCCCAGCAGTGAGGTGGGACACGTTTGTTGACAGGCTGACACGTGCAGCACGTCCTTGCAGCGAGGACAAGCTGTGTGCAGAGGAAAAAGCCTTGTGAGAGCTGGCTGAGGGCTGCTGGACAAGCCCTCACAGGATCCAGGAGCCACCTCAGACCTCTCTGCATTCCATTCAAATACCAGGTGTGCTCTTTTGATCTGGCTCCAGGAGCAAGGAGGCACAGAGTGAGGCAGCAGCACCTCCATCCGTGCTCCTGAGGATGAGGAGAGGGGGAGGATGTCTCGTGGAAGATGCTGGGTTTGCTTTTTTGGAGCTTGGGTTATGCTTGGAAGCTGTTAATGAGATTAATGCAAAAGCTGAGTGAGATGGAGTGGATGGAGACAAAGATCTGGTTTTTACTACTGACGTATTGATCTAATCTTTCCATGCTTTCCATGTATATCCTGGATATTTATGGCATCAGAGCACATCACTAGAAACACTGAGCACCAAAACCTCCAATTTTTTATCACTTTTGCAAAGTTCCTCTTTGAAGTATCTTTAAGGGGATTTTTTGCAGTTTAGTTAAAATCAGAATTTAGAGCACATGGGTAATAAAAGGAGTTTTTCTGTAGTAACCTCCTGAATGGTAACAGTGCTGTGTACAGGGGAACTTGTCTGTCCAAAAGGAGCATATCCTTCAAAATTGAATAGATTTTACCTCTGTAGGAGGAGCTTTCAGTGCCTGGAATAAGAAGCAATTCCCTTCCTTCTGCTGAGTGGAGGTTTTGCAATTATATTTTATTGTTGTTGGGTTTTTAAATTAATTTTATGTTGGTTTTTTTTGAAGCACATACCATGACTTGAAGTTCTTGGTGAACTCCTTCCTTCCTGAGTATTTTTGAGTGGAATAGAGAACAGAAATGAAAGTTTAGTGAAATTCTGAGGCTAATGATTTTGTTCTTTAGCTTAAATTAAATTGTTTCCATGACACTCCTTCAGTTAATTGCACTTAAGCCACTTAATACCACAGTTTCTTCTGGGCTTCCTGTGCTGCTGCATGTGTGGCCTGACAGGAGCTTTCTTAGCAAAACAACTGAAATTGCATCAGAGAGGACTCACAACATGGGAAGGAAAAGAGAAGTGAGGAAGAATAACAGAACAATGGACAATAAGTGTGAGTCTGACCCAAACTGCTGGGATGCACATGGAGCTGGAGGATGATTTAGGCAGAAAAGGAAGGAATGAGAGCAAAAACTTCTCCCCTGGGTTGAAAGCTCTTGGTAAAAGCATAGGAGCCCCTCCAGTTGCTGAGGTCAAACATGGAGGAGATGACTGTGTAGAGATTTAGGATGTCTGGAACTGTCAGCTTTCCAAAATTAAATCACAAAATAGTGCTCTGAACATGGAAAACCCTGCAGGAAGAAAGCCCATGTGATGCCATAGGACTTGATTTGGACAAGAGGTAAATTGAAAACATAGTGCATGGGCAGAGCTGGCAACACATCTGGACTCAGAATTTTGACCTATTACTGAAAAAGCAGCATTTCAGATTTTAGATACAGAGTTGTTCTCTAGGCTGTGTGGCTGAAGAGAGCAAGATAAATGTGAGTAAAGATGAGAAGTTTCTGAAGTCAGTCCTTTTCCTTGGATGTTTTTGGTATTATAACCTGCACCAGTTCCCTGTGCTTTTTAGTGCCTGTCAGGTGAAGTTGGGTGATGTTGTGTTGGCCAATATTTTCTCTTACATAACCTGGATTATGTAATGGGAACTGTCATGAATTTATGAATGACAACAAAGCTGTAAAATGCTGCCAGAATGGGGCAGGACAGAGCTCGAATTATAAATGGCAGATTGGGGGAAACCTCTAAAAGAGTAACTAAAACTTAACATAGCATAAAAGATCCTGGGTTTGTGTAGGAATAATCATCATCACAGGGTCAGCATTGGGAGCACATGGCCAGGTAAGGTCTGCAGGGAGTAATTTGGGAGATGCTGCAGGGAAGGAGACAGCCCCTGGTCAGTGTGGCCAGGTCACAGTTTGAGGGTGACCACGAGGACCAGCACCCACAGCCCTGTGGAGTTCTGCTCCCCAGGAAAGGTGGGGACCACTAGGGGACAACCCAGACCAACTTTCAGCTCTCTGATGCCTCTTGGAGCTGTAAACTTGAGATCATTCCAGAATATCTCCTGCATATGTCCTACATATGTCTCAAGTCTTTACTGTGAACTCTGCAAATACTGCAAAGAATAATATAAAAGCACAGCCCAGATGAGGTGGTTTCAGAATGTAGGAAAAAAAGCTTAGAATGTAGGGAAAAAGAATCCAAGTGACAAAAGCTGGATGAATCTGGAAATTTGCTCCTCCATAGCTTTGTGATTAGAATTCTGCTTTCTGTCTTTCTTTGGCTGTCCTGTTTGATTGCTCAGAAATGTGGGAAGTCTAAATCCTCTAATCATTCCCTTGATTCTTACAGTCAGGAGTTGAAGATCCTTTTTCCAGCTCTCCCCTGCACTTGCAGGCCAGGTGAGTAACTTCTCTTGGGTGCTTGTGGTGGTTCAGGATGCAAAATTACTGCTGCTGTTCAAGAGCTGTTGGAAATCACAGGATTTCTGGTGCTCTGATGCTGGCCTGTGTCTGGCTTTCTTTAGTGACTTTCAGAGGTCCTTGAGAGTTAAGTCCTTCTGCTGGAATTGAGGTGCTGTGGCAGGGTCACCATTCCCAAATCACCAGTTTGTCTTTCCACCCACATCTCTTGGGTGTTCCTGAGCTGCTGGTTCTGTGTCACAGCCCTGCCCGGCTGCAAACACTTGGGAAGACACAGACTTGTTCTGGCTCAGGATGTTTTAATGCTTTTAAGGTAAAAATTACTTTTCTAGCGTAAAAATGGGACCATCCATCAACTTTTCCTGACCTGATGACTGCCAGCTTCTCCTGATCCTGCACAGGGAAGGACATGGAGAGGGTGGGTTTAGATCAGATGTTTGGAAAAAATTCTTATCTGTGAGGGTGGGGAGGCCCTGGCAGAGGCTGCCCAGAGAAGCTGTGGCTGCCCCTGGATCCTGGGAGTGTCCAAGGCCAGGCTGGAAGGGGTTGGGAACAATCTGGGACAGTGGAAATGTCCCTGCCATGGCAGGGGGTGGGACTGGATGAGCTTTAAATTCCCTTCCACCCCAAACCATTCTGTGGTTCTACACTTTTATGACCCCATCAAATCAATGCTTATTACTGAACATTTTAAATTATATTTTTTCTGAGCAGTAACTTCAGTGCCAGTTTTTGGTGGCTGCAGTGAGTTCTGGGCTGAGTTCAGGTATCAGGGTACTCTTGGTCCTGTTGGTGAAATAAGGACCAACATTTAAATGTGTTTAGAGTCCTGTCTGATAAACCTGGCAATTTGCAGCTTCCCTACAAATGCCACTTTGCACAGCAAATATTTTTCAATCAGTATCATCTGTCTTGCAGGTTTTGTTTCTTCCAGGATAACAAACCCCTCCTCTGTTTGCAAGAGTTTTTGCTCTTTCCAAGAGTTGCAAACTATTTACTGAGGATACAGCCCCAGTAAAAAGAACCATAAGGCTGAATTAAGATCCTCCAAGGAGGAATATGGCTGGAAGCAGCTCAGGTCTCTGCACTGAGCTGTTAAAGCTGAGCTTCCAAGTTTCTAATCAAAAGCTGAAACCAGATGGAAGTAAAATGTGAGGAATAATATGAAAAATATGTTGCCGAGGAGATCAAATGGAAGAAAGAAAATGAAAATGTTCTCAAGGGATGCAGGGTTCCTTCAGAAGCAGCTTTGGAGGAGTCTCCTCGTTCCTCCTACACCTTTATTTTGTCCCTAGGTGCACCCAGGTAGGGCCAAGTGGAGCTGGGGCTTTGCCACTGTGCTCGTGACAGCACTGAGCAGCTCAGGTTTTCTGTGTTACCAAATCAGATTTGGGAACCTAAAGGGTTTTCTGTGCTCTCCAAAGGCTCTCCCTGCAGCATCCAGCTGAAAGGACAATAACTGAAGGTGTCTGTCTGCAGGTCAAACTCTGTTTTGTTTCTTTGAGGCAGCAGGATGACTTTCTCTGAAGAGCAAGATTTAAAAGGACCTGGAACCTCCTGATCTGAAGATCCAACAATTCAAGAAGGAGAAGGGAAAATAAATAATTAAATCTCTCTGACAAGCAAGATGTGTCCTTATTCAGAGAACAGGAATACCATTCTTTCCTTCTTTGGGGAATACATGAACAGAAAAATGAACCCAGAGACAATAACATAAGAGTGTTGTCAAAGTATTCCAAAAAATAACTGAGACTTGTGCAGATGCCAAGTCTAACTTTGGCTGATTCTCTTTTTTAGGAATGTTGTAGAGCAATTTTCTGAATTCTATTAATATAACAAGCAAACAGACTTTGGATGCTCTGGATCTACATTGTGGGAAGTAAAGGTGATTTCTTGGAGATTTTATAGAGGCCAAGAGCCTGTGTACTTTAGAACTATGAACTTAAATGTTATTTATAAATTAAAAGATGGTTTAAAATTTAGGGAAGGGTAAGAGGGATGCAAGGCCTATGGAACATGCTGGTAATGGTACAGGATGTGTGCAGCCCATGAAGAGAGATGATTATAATGATAAATTCTGTATGTTCCAGCCATGGCAGGGAGGATGGAGAGGGGTGCTCTGTCCCTGGCTCTGAGCTGATTCCTTTCTGTAGCACTTTGCCTCCTGCTGCAGCAGCTTTGTTTGAAGTGCTGTGTCCTCCAAAATTCAGGTGGGACTGAGCTACTGAACCTTCCACCACTGAAGTGCTTTTGTCTTTCCCAGCTGTGGTTTCCCAGACCCCTGGTAACAAACACTGCTGTGTCCTCAGGCTCCTTGCAGGGCTGACAGTTTGGGTGGTGAGCTCCAGCACAGGAGGCTGAAATGTTGATTTGACTCCTTGCTCATTCCCAGCTCCCTCAGTGTCTTACATTTATACAGGAAGAGGCTAAAGAGAGACACAGAGACTTTTACAGTACCACCAAAATCCTGTTTAGGTGCTAAAAGCAGCTGGTTTTGACAAGGTTAAGGAGGTTTTTGGGTTTGCTGCTGTTGGCTCAGGGGTCCTGTATTTCTTATCTCTGATTTTTTCCTATTTTCTTTTCCCACCCTGATAAAATGAACAAAGAGTCTTGAAGTTTTCCCCCTCTTCTGGGGACCAGACTGTCCCAAAGGCACCACAATTCCCAGGTTGAGAGCAGTGGGCTCAGCCTTCCTCTGGTACTGCTCCAAAACACCCTGAGCTGGAGCCCAGCCTCTGTCTGCAGTGTCAGAGTTATCACACAGGGGCACCACCACACTCTGCTTCCATCACACTGGGAAAATAAATAAAAGAAATTTCACTTTGACCTCTGGCTTAGAAAGGAAGGCAATTTGAACACTAAGAATAAACATAAAATGGAGGATGTACAGTTGAAGCACAACCAAGTCATTCCTGTGTGCTGTGTTTATCTTTGGCTGTTGATTACACTCTGCTTGACAAAGGATCTTCTGTGCCTTCACAGCAAAGATGTGAATGAAAGAAACAGGAATTTAACACTAGCAATGAATTACTTCTTGCAGTGTTACCTGTCATCAGTGGCAGACAAGAAGCTGTCTCCAGATGATTTCAATTTCTCACATCTTCTGTCTTCAAAACAGCTTTAGGTAATATTCCAGCAATCAAAGAGGGTAAGAAAAGCTGAATAACAGTGTCACCTGGATCAGGAAATGTATTCCTAAGCATGCTGTCACAATATGACTGCAGGAATGCAGGTTTAATGAACTCCTAACAGAATATGTGTCAGATTTCCAGTCATAATTCACTATTTTGATGTTGTGTGGATGTGAATGAAATATTGAGAGCAATCTGCTGGAGCAGTGAGGAACAAAAATTGATAAAACTCACTTGCAGGGGCTAAAAAGGCAAGGCTGTGCAGGTTGCACAGTCTTCATTCAAAGGGAAGGCAAAAATGCCTTTGAGAGTAGAAATGTTTTGAATGAGAAGCACAGCCTTGAGTGGAATCTGCAAACTGAACGAGTCCAAACAACTCTCACAGAAGAAGAAAGGGGAAACCCGCAGGAAGGAGAAAAAAAACCCAAGCAACTGTTAGGAAATGTTGCTCCAAAGTGTTTGATGAGGAGAAATGAGCAGGAGCTTAAGTTTTTAAGGCCTCAGAGGCTGGTTAAGCTCTGGCTGGTGCAGCACAGTGGAGGTGCTAAGACCATGTTCCTGCTTCCAATTTCATGCTGCATTTGCACTTTCCTGCTCTCAGCCCTGGTGTGCTTATCTCTGCTGCTGGATCACTGAATGAGGAGTAATCTTTAGCTAAATATTTCCTAAAGACTCTTGAAACTGAAAATTGAGTGGGTTGAGTGTTTGCAGAGAGGGTTGAGTGATAACTTCCTCTTCTGATCTCCTCAAGCCTCTCCTCCTTCTTTCTGGTTTCCCTTTCATGGTGTGTGAGTAACAGCAGCTCAACCAAAGGGTTGGTGTTGGAGATCTTGGAATTCCAAAGTGGTTTGGGTTGGGAGGGACCTTAAATCCCATCCAGTCTAGGCCTCTGAAAGGGGGAATGATGCCTTAGGTTTTAACTCTTAAATTTGTTTTGATCAGGACTGCTTTAGTGTAAAACTCTAGAACTCCACAGCCTGTCAGCTCCTGTTCTCCTGTTTTATTCAGACAAAACAATTTCTCTCTAGGCCTGAAAGCCAAGGCCACCTTGTTTTTCACAGGCCCCCAAAGTGTAAACAACAGTGAAATGGGGGGGAAACTCAGGGAATGGGACTGCACTGCCTGAAGCTGTAATTGGACAATTAATTAACCCCGATATGCAAATAGACCAAACTTCTCTCTGTCCCAAAAATGTGTGCCTGTGTCCATCCTGGGTGTTGTCTCTGTGAGACTCCTGCTCTGCCCAAGGTGTCCCTAGGAGGCTCCAATAAATCCCTTTATCCTCTGACTCTGTCCATCCCTGCTCCAGGTCGGCCTCTCCAGGCATCAGTCCCACCCCAACACCTTCCACTGTCCCAGGATGGTCCAGCCTGGCCTTGGCCACTCCCAGGGATGTGCCAGGGCAGGAACATTTGTGGCTGCACCTTTGCTGGATGCTCCAACTCTTGAGCTCCCTGTGAACAGGCAGAGCACTCCGAGACACCTCCCTGCACCCCTTTCTGCAGGCCTGGCTGTAACCTTGCCTCCTGTCCCAGGCACATCCCTCAGGAGTGTTCTTTGGTGCAGGACTTTGTCTAAACATTTTCCCACTGGATCCAATCCAGTCTGGGATCGCAACTGTCGTGAGAATGCAACAAATCATTCTGGGAAGTATCTAATTTTGCCCCAATTGGTCAAAGCAATGTTTATGCACAGCCAGAGCCACATGACAGAGGAGAGGGTACTCTTGAACCCTGTTAGCAATGTGTACTAAAAAAATACCAGAGCTCCCAAGTTTTCGTATGAGTAAATGGCAAAACTACTGTTTCCTAGTTTGAACAACCCCTGATTTGAACATCGTTGGAAAAAAGCCAGGAAAGCAACTGGAGTCAGCCCAGAAACATTTTTTATCCTTGTGGCTGCTTTATTTAATCAAACAAACAAGCAAACAAAAACCTCTCAATAAACCAACAAAAAAGCCTTTTCAAAAATGCACTTTTTCTTTGAAAGAATATTTTAGGGCTTTACAATGATGCTTGAAATGTGGTACCTACACAGAGACTGCCAGGGAAATGTGAAACATAAAATAAATGCCACGAGTGAATGTGGGTTTGCTCATTTTCAGTCCTGCCTCAAATAAATAATTGAATAAAAAAAACATTGGTCAGTTCCTCTGTAGGAACTACTTCACATTTCCAAGGTTATAAAAAAAAAAAAAAAGTCCATGAAAATAAAAGTAGAATGGGATGGAGCAAATTGGCTGAACCAAAACAGAAACTGGGCAATGCTGAGAAAGTGACAGTGTGAAATGTTTGTTGAATCACCTTTGATGTTCAAACACAAGATCCTGTTACAACTGGTTAACACAAACCCAGGGCTGCTTGATGGATGAGGAGATAAGTGCTGTATACTCTGTCTGAAGAATGATGGGTTGTTATGAACATTAAGAATAAACTATTACAATCAACATCATTATTCAGCCCAGTGCTGAAGGAGCCAGAGCAGATCCAGTTTGCAAAAATCTCATTTATTAATTTGACTCTCCCTGTTTGCCCTCTCATGGCTTTGATGTTCCAAAGTTGGTGTTTAAGCCTTGCTGCAGATGACAGCTGTATTGGGAGTTATTAATCACCAAATGAATCATCTGTTCACTCACATCAGACAATGTTGAAGCAGTTTGATAAAGCTGAAGGTGATCTGAGTTTAGGGAAGATGAGATAAATAATAATTTTTTTTCAATTTGTCCCAAATCCATTGTAGATAACATAATCTGTATCTTAAATTCTCCAAATACATGTCTGGTTATTTTTAAACAAGTCAGAATATTAGGATCTGTGATGTGTTTTATACATTGGTGAAATAGAAGCAATTTAGTATTTCAAGTGCAAGTTTGAAGAAAGTTTTTGGATTGGTTACATTTGAGCTACTGGGGATCCCATCTTCCAATTCCAGAAAGAAAAATCTCTTGATGTAACTTAATTGGATGGTTTTAAACTGACAGAGAGCAGGTTTAGATCAGATGTTAGGGAGAAATTGTTCCCTGTGAGGGTGGTGAGGGGTTGGAATGGATTTCCCAGAGCAGCTGTGGCTGCCCCTGGATCCCTGGAATGTCCAAGGCCAGGCTGGATGGGGCTTGGAGCACCCTGGGACAGTGGAAGGTGTCCCTGCCATGGCAGGGCTGGGATGGGGCTTTAAGGTCCCTTCCAACCCAACCCATTCCATGACTGTGTGAAAATGGAGATCTGTCAGCAGTGCTGAGCTCACACAGGGTCTGCTACTCCTGGAATGTGTGGCCTTAACTTTCACAGTTCCACTCTCCTCCCTGTGCTGGCTGTGGAAATTCAACCACAGTAACTGGTTCAGAAATCCTTTCACTTCTCCCAGAAGCTTTATTGCCACAGTTCTCCTGGCTCTGAGCTCCCTCGTGCTGCAGCAGCACAGGGGAACCATGAAAACTCCAACAGAAGGTTGTGAAGAGCAAGTAAACCAAATGTTTGGGGTTTTTTTTTCTCTTTCCTACGTCAGGAATTACTCACTAATTGCATCAATCCCTTCAGTGCATAATGAGCTGCATTCCCTGTAGGTCACTGTGCTGACGTGGCCAGGGTGGAGCAAGAAGATGCTGGGAGTTAGATGTGGCTTTTCTGCATCAGCTCCTGGCCTCGTGGCAAAAAGGGTTTCTGCAGTGGGGTGGCAGAGCTGTGTGTGGCAATTCCAGCCCTGTGGCTGCCAAATCCCACTGCAGGAGCTGCCTGGGGGGGATGGAAGTGTGTCTGGTGGGCTGGAGGTGGGGCTGGAAGGGATGGAGGAGCTGCCTGGAGGGATGAAGGTGTGGGTGGTGGGCTGGAGGTGTGCCTGGTGAGATGGAGGAGCTGCCTGGTGAGGATGGAGGAGCTGCCTGGTGGGATGGAGCTGTGCCTGGTGGGATGGAGGAGCTGCCTGGTGGGATGAAGATGTGCCTGGAGGGATGAAGATGTGCCTGGTGAGGATGGAGGAGCTGCCTGGCTGACTGCTCTGGGCTCACAGCTCGCTGCAATCACAGAGCTGAGGAGTTGTTTGCTTCAGCCTAACAATAACCCTGGCCAAGTTTGTTGTCTTTGGCTTCAGGGATCTGCTTTGGGAGTGCACTTTGAAAGGGAACTTCAAGAACTCTTGACTTCCTAGAACAAGAGGACTGGGCTTCCATCATTCCCCAGTAAACAGTCCCAGTTTAGAACAGCACTTTCCCATTAGATACTGCTTTTCCTGTGCTACTAATCATCTAAATTTATGGATATGGGTCCAAAATCTCTTTTTTTGCTCTCCTCATCTATTCTGATTTATATTCTTAGGAAGTTAATGGAGGACAAGGGACTTTTCACACAAGTTTGCATTCTGGTCACCTTCACTTCTTCATTTTAGCTCATTACAGCTGTTGTGATTTAGAACATTTTTAATAAAGCCTCCAGTTTTACTGTTTGCTAAACAGTATTTGTGGCTAAAAATCTCTTATAATTGTTGTCAGTGACGTAAAAGCTTTTAAAAAATTATGCAAAATCTGTCTGCTTGGTTTTTTTATTACCTTAAGAGGAAAATGTTTTCCATGACTTTCTGAAAAGTAGTCTGGACCTCGTGTAAGAAAATTAAATAAAAACTTGGTGTTTACATTTATAGATTTGATACAGTGGACATTGTCTAGTAAACTGAACATAGTTTTTTGTTATTTCCCTGTTGAGCAGCTCCTTCCCATGTCCAGCATGTTCCACCCCTCCTAAAATGTCAACTCATGGTGTCTAAAGGCTTGGAATGATTTGGAAATTTGGGTTCCAGTCTCTGTGAGGAGCCTAGAACCAAAGCAATCCTTTGCAGCTGGTGACACAAACCTTCCCTTTTCTTCCTGTGCATCATCAATCCCAAAGAAAAACAAACAGAGCTTGAATGTTACCCCAACAGATCAAACTGAATTTTGGAACGAGTGCTCAGTGTAGCTCCTAAATCAGACAAGTCCTGTTCTAATTAGAACCTGCAATAAAGGGCTCATTATTTATTGCTTAATAGACCTGTCACCAGGGGATTGGGGTTGTGCACACTCCTTCCTTCCTGCCACAGCTTAACTTGTTCTCAGACTTGGACTGTGTGCAGTAGGACTGGAATGCGACCAAATCAAATGATTCAAGAGGAAAAAGGGAAGCGGAACAGAATCCCCAGAGGACACATCTGATCAGTAACAACAGCAGATGTGTTTTGCACAGAGGTGCCACGAGCAGCTGCTCGTGCCAGGCTGGAGGAATCACCTGGGCTGAGGCTGCTGCAGAGCCAGGTGAGTCACTCCTGCACCCATCACTCCTCGGCTGCCCCCGAGGGCAGGGGCTGCTCAGGTGTGTGCTGCTCTGTGGAAATGGGGCCACAGAAAAGGAGGGATCTGTGAGTCAGGCTGCAGCAGGAGCCCTGGTGGGTTTGGGCTGGGACTGGCTGGCAGTACTCTATTTAAAAGCCATGTGTGCCTATTTGCATTTAAAGCAGAAATCCATTTCACTGACTGAGACATGAGCAGTTTGGGATTGGATTTTTTGTTGGTTTTTTTTTTTTTCTTTTGGTGTAAAGCAAGAAAAATTTGTCCCCCAGAGCAGTTTGTCAGCAACACAATGGAATAACCTCCTACTCCATCCCAGCCACTGTAATTGTCAGATTGTGGTGTCCCCTTCATTCAGGCAGCAAAGGTGCACAGCAAAACTTGGCAGCTGCATTGTTCCTCTTCATGTCTCAGAGAGTTTAGGGAAACCCTCCCAAATCTATGAATTTCTGGTTCCACTGGAAGTATTTGGTGTTTGAAATCTGGAAGGACAAGAAGGAAAACTCCAAGAGCACTGAGGAAGTGCTAACTAGACTGTTGAGTAAAGATAATTATTGCAGGAACAGTTATCACCGTGAGGATAAGGACTAAATATTTTATCTGGTAATTTGAGGCCAATGCCTGGGTTCTGCTGTAAAATTTGGCATACAGGAAAGAGGTGATCATCTGATCCTCTTTAACACCCACCAAAGCAAAGAACATCCATTCTTCTAACAAGATATTGGTCCTGTCAGGATTCCCTTCTGCTGTCTAAAACCAATGGATGTTGTCTCCTGGCCAGATTAGAAGCTGGATAATTCTGTCTTGTATTTTCTTAGTTTAGCCCTGTGCCAGGTGTTCTGCTGGAGTGTTTTCTCTGTGTATTAAACTGCTCTTCAGTGGTTATTCCATATTTTGTTCTGCTTTGGACTACCTTCAGTGTTCCTTAGATTTTGCTAATTCCTTTTCACTTCCTAAAGCAGCTTGGTTGAAGGGTGATACTGAAGTGTCAGTGAACAATCCTTGATGGTTTTACTGACCAAGAGATCCAGGATTCCATGTCAGGCCCAATGATTTATATCAGGCCCAATGATTTATATCAGGCTGGAGGTGCCTTGTCACAACATTTGTAGGCACAGAGCAGAGAACCCCTCAGGAAAACAGACAGAGAAAAGTGAAAACACGCACACAGGCATTCCAAACCCTGCAAGCAAATTCCCCAGGTGGTTGTAATTGCTCTCCTGAAAGGTGTTTCTTACTGAGGAAGAGCTGGCAAGGGCGTGGCTGCTCTTTAATTGCATGTTTGAACAAGGGATTAGAGAGTGGAGCAGCAGTGTCATGTAAGGGGTGAAAGGAAACGGGGAGAAAGCAGAATTTACTGTTATGTAAACCTCCTCTTCTCTGGCAGTGTCAACATTTCCTGTCTGCACTGCAGCTGAAGGGAAAAGGCACCCAGGCCCGAGGAAGTGCAGGGTTGCAGGTGTAGGTGTTGGAATGGGCTCTCTGGCATTCCCGGCTCTCTGGCATTCCCGGCTCTCTGGATTCCCAGCTCTTGGCACCCACCTGGCTGCAGGAATGACTGAGTAACCTCTGGGGTTTCAGACTTGTTGCCACCTCCCCCCCAAAAAAGCCCCACCAAACTAATAACAGCAGTGACGAGAGGGTGAGTCCCATGCTGGGTGATGGAATCTGATCATGACCCATCTCNTCCTGTCTGCACTGCAGCTGAAGGGAAAAGGCACCCAGGCCCGAGGAAGTGCAGGGTTGCAGGTGTAGGTGTTGGAATGGGCTCTCTGGCATTCCCGGCTCTCTGGCATTCCCGGCTCTCTGGATTCCCAGCTCTTGGCACCCACCTGGCTGCAGGAATGACTGAGTAACCTCTGGGGTTTCAGACTTGTTGCCACCTCCCCCCCAAAAAGCCCCACCAAACTAATAACAGCAGTGACGAGAGGGTGAGTCCCATGCTGGGTGATGGAATCTGATTATGATCCATCTCTCCAGAGATTGATCTGTTTCCCTCCAGGCAAAGTTTAACCTTCACTCCTTAGTCAGAGGTGCTGAGCAGGAGTAAAATTGTGGGTGTCAGGCCGTGGCATTTGGCTAAAGGTGAAACCAAATCGATCTGATTTGCTTTTTAAATATAAGGATCTTGCTTTTCTTTCCTCAGATTCTACAGAGAATTTCAAGTTCTTGTAATAGTGACTGTGCAATTCTTCCAATAAAGCTGCTTCATAGCAGTCCCTCTAGTTGATCTTGTTTTATATGAATTAGCTTTACTTTTACTTAGCCATAAATGTTTTCAGTCCTTATATTTAGAAGTAGGGCTTGAAGAAGAAATGAAGATGCTCCATCTTTAGGGAAGCACTTGGTTATCATGTCTATATATATAATTAAAACTGGTAGACTTCTTCAACAGTCAGAAGAGGATTCAGCACACAGTGAGTAGCAGCTGTTTCCAGAGCAGTGGAGAAGCTGAGGGCACCAGAGGAACTCTTGGGAAATGCAGAGAGCTGTGAGAGAGCAGAACAAGGTTGGTCTGTAGAGATCCTTCCTCACTTGTCAGTTACTGTCACCTTCCACAGGGAGCTGAGCAGGGCATCAGCCCCATTCTCCACGCTGCACTACAGCCCTGACTCCTCCTTCACATTCTGAGGCAGCTCTTAGGAGTCCAAGTAACTTATCCAAGTGTGGGTGGCCCTGTCACCCCTCGGGTACAGCAGACACAAAGCAGATGAGGCTGATTTGGGTGCCTTGAGCTGTGATGTCACCTGGCCCTTCTGTCCCCCACCCCTTCTCTGGCAGTTCTGGGCTAGGTTTGATCACCTGAGATCTGGCTCAGACCTCAGCAAGTCCTTGCTGAGCAGTTAAATCCTGCAGGTGTTTTCTTCTTTCCCTAAAGGGACATCAACAAACAGATTTCCCCCTCTGCTCTGCTGTGTGGCCTCTTGGAGTGATCTGTAATTAGGGATGGCAGCTCCCAAGATTGCTCTAATTATCATGGAATCCCAGAATTATTTGGTTGGGAAGGAACCTTTAGGATCATTTTGTTCCACCCCTGCCATGGCAGGGACACCTTCCACTGTCCCAGGGTGCTCCAAACCCTGTCCAGCCTGGCCTTGGACACCTCCAGGGATCCAGGGGCAGCCACAGCTGCTCTGGGCACCCTGTGCCAGGGCCTCCCCAGCCACATGGAGGAATTCCTTCCCAATATCCCATCCAAACCCACCCCCCTTCAGTTTAAAGCCATTCCCCCACTATCACCAAGTGTCCTTGTCCAAAGTCCCTCTCCACCTTTCCGAGGAAGAAAGGCATCACTTGCAGGGCTTTTGGACCAATGCCAGGTCTTACACGTGTTTGGAATTACCAAAGGCATTCAGAAGACACTTTCAGTTGCAATTCTCTTATGTCAGTGGTAAAATAATGTCAGTCTCCATAAACTGGGAGTCCTGAATGAGCAGCAGCAGCTCTGTTTCTCTCCAGTCCCACTGTGTCAGGTACGGAAAACAGTTCTACAGCAATTTGTAACTGTGCTCCATGGCTTTGAGGCCACTGAGGAGCACAGGTGGAAGCTCCAATTGCAATTCCTTTGCCTCAGAACACGGTGTGCCACTGAACCCCTCCATCCCTCCTGTGCCGGTGCCAGCAGGTGGCTGCCCCTGCTCCTGTGCTCTGCTGCTGTGTCTGGTCCCTCTGGCACTGCACTCCAAGCACCCTGAGCCTTCCTTGCTTCCCCTTGCTCCAGCACAAGTTGTTACCTGGAGGATCAGGTCAGTCAGGAGCCTGCCTCCTCCTTGGCCTTTCAGGTAATTGATTATCCACAAAAATATTGCAAATTTGTTGTTCTGGAGAGAGCCAAACTTTGGCACCGGGACACTGCTGCCATAAAAACCTCCCAGAGGGGTGAGAAGTGGCAGAGCAGAGATGGTCAGGAGCGGTGTCCGTGCCTCCCACATCACACACACTGGCCCTGGCCCACCAGAAGCACCTCTTGCCTGGCCTGGGTTGGTTCCACTGGCACTGCTTGGCCCCAGCACCTTCTCCCTGGAGATTTGCTGCCCTGCTGCGCTGCTTACGTGGAGGAAGCAAACACCAGCCCTGCTTTCTGCATTAAAGCAAGAACAGGCTGAAAAACCTTGGTGGTATTTGTTTTGAAACAGTTTCTGCAGTGGAGAACAGCTGCTCTTCCAAGGGAAACAAGGAGAGGATCTGCAGCTTTTGGAGTGTGCAGTGAAACGCCCAGCACAGGCCTGGGGCTCTGCTGGGTCTTTCTGGAGGTCGATGTCCCCAGCATGCAGAAATCTTGAGCACAGGGTTATTTTGGGGCCTTGCTAAAACACAGCCTCAGTGATTGTTTTTTAAATATTTATTTTTGGATTTTATTCTGTCATGCATGAAAAGACTCACTCCTATGGCAGGTCCCCATCACCAGAGTACTGGCTTGAGAAAATTATCAAATTTGGATTATAAGGCACGTGAACTTTTAAAATTTATATAAGGATATTGATGTTTGAAATCACATCACTGTAATATAGTTCTAAAGTAATGAGCTGTAAAATACCATTTTAACAAAAAATACACACTTTGAGATTCTATTCTTGTGCGGACAAACGTTCCAAAATAATTCAGAATGGATTATTTCTGCAATGAAAATACTTTGGCAATTTTAAAATATGTACTAAAGGTCTTATGTAGAAATTGATCTGGCAACAATGAAGAATGAGTGTTTCTACCAGGACTTCACGAAGATGATTAATTATATATGATTAATACCTTTATGGATAATTAGTAACACCGGAGGCAAGTTTTGAAAGTTCTGCTTCGGTCTCTTGGTATTTGGACAAAAAAAATTTCAATTGAAAATAAACCTATGATAAACTGGCAGGGAAATTTTCTTGTGGAAGAGAGGAAAAAGTGTGAATACTGTGTGGAAAATGCTTTTCTTTTTGTGGAAAGCTTGTTCAACAGCACCTCAGAACTGTATAGAAGCGAATGAGACTAAAACCAACACTTAAACATCTCCACCCACAAATAACTTACAGAACACCCAAGCTTTCCAAAAGAATTTAATAAATAACGAGGTTCTTTCTGTACTGTATAAACTATAAATATACCATGCAGTCCTTTATAACTTAAAATAATTTACAGACTGAGGTAGGGGGGTCGGCGGGCGCGGCTCAGGGCCGGGCCGCCTTCCTGCTGAGCACGCAGACACAGGCGGTGTCGATGCGGATGAACCTCCAGGCCGCCTGCTTGCCCTCCATGGTCAGCGCCTTGACGAACGTGTGGGTGGTGGTGCAGTACGAGTTCCAGTGCTTGGCGTCGATGCCGCGGCACCCGCCCGACACCGGCTTGGGGTCCCTGCACTTGGTCTCGAAAAAGTACTGCTTAAAGACGTTGTTGTTGATGTTGACCTCGCCCAGCACCGTCACCTCCTTGCCCTTGATGTCGGTGGCCGTGGTTTTGTCGCCCACCCACATGCTGACGCTGTCGCACACCGAGAACTCCCCGCGGTGCAGCACCGGGTGCGCGCTCCTCCTGCTCCGGGCAGTCCTGTTGAGAGCCCCCGCGCCGCCGAGAAATCCCAAATTCCGCCCCTGCCCGGCCACCGGCGGGGGCTGCGTGCTGAACAGCACCCGCGGGGATCGGAAACGCCGCTTCCTAAAAATGTGGGGGTCCAGGGTAACGTTCACGGCTGCTGTCCTGCCGGGGCTCCGCGCGGCGCGGCCGTGGGGCGGGTGCGGGGCTGCCGGGGCGCGGGGCTGTCGCTCGCTCCGGGCACTGGGCAGGGCCGGTTCTGCGCGGTACTCCGGGGCAGCATTGTCCTCTGACTTGGGAGCCGCCTGTGTGCCGATCAAAAAAGCTACAGTCAGAGTGTAGAACAGCATGGGCATTACGTTATGACCTAGAACGAGAGAGAAAGGCGGTGTTACTGCGAGCCAGGCGGGCACAAACCGCTGCCGTCCTGGCCGTAAATTCAGCAGATACCCGGCTTCATGCGGATTCCATCAGGTATTCATCTGCGGGCCAGATGTCGTTCTTCCGGAAGAGCTCATTCAGACAGCATCAATGTTCTTAATAAAGCGAGAACATTAGAAAATAATAGCTAGATTATTATTAATTCCTCTGGTATTTGTTGTTAGAGCACTGTTTATGAAGCGCTTGTTTGGTGTTATTAATGTGGAGACCATCTGGTGACAGCATGTTCCCAGGAGTGCGATCTCCAGTGAGTTTTGCAGCAACCTTTTTGGCCAGGGCCGGTCTCTTGGCTGCAGAGCAGTGAAGCAGCAGCAGTCCCTTGGCCAGAACAGCTGTCCATCCCCTAAACTTGTCTGCAGAGGTGTCCTTGGGGCTGTGGTGGGGCCACCAGGCCAGCACCACGTGCCATCATCACAGCCTCAGCAGCCACGCTCACCTGCCCCTTCAGGACACACCATCACTGAGGTGGGGCAGAGACAGCCCAGGCTCCTTCCTCCAGCAGCTCAGGGATCTGTGTCACAAGGGCAGAGGGGATTTTTCCACAGTCAAGGGCAAATGTGGGAGCACTGTGGGTGCTGAGCTACCTCTGCACTGGCATCGTAGATACAGCAAAGCTAAAGCTGTTGTGGCCAAGGTACTGGGAGGGACACAGCTGGGGGGGGTTCAGGATGCCACGAGCAAGGACTCCCCAGAAGTGAAACACCTGGGAGGTTTTTTTATCAGAATGCCATGAGCAAGGACTCCCCAAAAGGGAAACACCTGCGGGGGGTTTATCAGGATGCCACGAGCAAGGACTCCCCAAAAGTGCCTGCAGAGCAGATGCAGTGCCAGTGCCAGTCCTCCTTCGATCCAGAGGAGATGCACATCTGTTTGGGCATGGGAAAGTGCAAGCCAAATGTCTGAACCTTTGCTAGGACTCACTCTATGCTGGAAGAGCAGCATACCTCGTTGGGCAACTACCATGTGCTGACTAATTCAGCCACATGTTGGGGATGAGAGACGCTCAGAACCGCTCGGGAATCGCAGTGAAGGGCAGACATTGTATTTCCTCTGTACGGACTTACTAAGCAGAGACAGGGGATAAACAGAAAAGCCCTGGTGAGGCTCCTCCCCGTCTCTTTGCCTTGTTTTCCTGACATGTCTCAGCTGGCCCTGAGCTCCACCGTGGCTGGCCAGCAGGCAGGGAGCCCCAAAGCCACTGGACAAACAGGGTTTTGTACCAGAGGAGTCGGGCTCTGCAGCTCCACTGTGATTTCCCAGCATGTCTTAATGTTTGTTCTGGGTGTGGGTCAATTATGGTTGCAGTTCCCCCTCTCTGTGGAGTTTGCTCAGATTAGAATCCCAAGCAGAGCTAAAGGACTGGCCCAGGGTGCTCTGCCAGAACATAATCCTGTGGAAAATGCAGAACAGCCCTGAGCTGTCCCATAGGATCTCGTGTGCCTTATCTCGGACAGGAGCTGAAATGACCTAAACAGCAGGGGGGCTGTGCAGGGCTGAGCAAACGTTTGGGAAACCAGCAGCAGATGCCAAGTGAAGGTAGGGACTGAGGAGGGTGGAGAAGCAGAGCCTGCACACAGGGGAGGAAGGAAGAGAAAGGCCAAAATCCATGTGAGCATCTGTCTGTGCAACTGCTGGGCTGGGGGCACCGGGGACAGGATGATGACAAGGAGTCAAATGTTTGCCACAGAGCAAATCCTTGCTCTTCCAAAGCCACTTTAACTTGCTTAGAGCAAGGCTGAGGGTTGCTGCTTTCCCACGTGCTGCTCGTGCTGGAGCACTCGTCATCCTCTGTATAAGGAAACAGAGCTGGGTGTAGCTCAGAGCTTGGCTCTGCACCCTCCAGAGAGTAACCCCTTGTTCTACAACCAAATGAAAGTCAGATGCTTCATTACATCTCTCAAGAGTTAGCTTTCCCGACAGAAATGTTAATGGAAAAGGTTTGCAGAAGAAAATCCAGGCACAACTGAGCCATGCCAATAGCAGCCTCAACGTATTGTGTTTATGCATAAACCCCTTTTTTATTGTTTCCTTCTATAGGAAAGAGATGCTGCAATGTCAGCAAAGAGCTGGTTCTGGTTTTGTGCTGTACAAGATTTGCTGCTCTAAAATGCAGCTACTTTTACCTCCCTCCTCTGGGTTTCTTGTGTTGCCTGTGCTCAGAGTTTTGCTTTAAGGCCACTGACACAAAAGCAGAAAGACTTTGCCTGTTTGCCTTTTTTCTTTGATTGCCTTGCACTTCCTCTCCTTGTGCTGAATCGTTCTGTGGAGTGTGGCCCAAACACACAGAGGGTATTTGGGATACAGGGCAGCTTTTCTGAAGATTCAAAATGGAATTTTTTATCCATTATTGAGTGAGTGGAGAATAGAAACTGACACATTGAAAAGAGTGAATGAGACTTCATGACAACACAGGCAAGAGAAATTAACATTAAAGAATAGGTGTGCCTTGGGCTGTGAGGGCTGTGAACTCTTTTGCTGGCACATAGAGGTATTTTACAGGTTATTTTGGGGAGTTTGGGGTGTTTGGGGTGTCCCTGCCCATGGCAGGGGGTTGGAACAAGATGAGCTTTAAGCTCCCTTCCAACCCAAACCATTTGGGGGTTCTGTGATCCTCTATCTAAATTTTGTCACATAATTAGTTATTAGAGCCTCTCCTGGTGCTTTCTGGAGATGTTCACAGTGGATGCCTCGTGCAGGGATGTGCAGCTGCCACTTCCAGTGCTGGGGGAACCCTGCCCACAAAGCTTGTCCCAAAATGACAACCCCTGTGCTGACCCCACTTCTGCCCTGGTCAGGTGAATTTAAGCCCTGCTGTGAGAGCCTGGGTGCTGTCTTACCTCGGAGTGGGCTGCACAAAGAACTGCTCCCCCAGCAAGGTCCTTACTTCATCCAGAGCTGAGCTGGGCTGGGCTGCTCCTTGCCATGGGGCCCTGCTGCTCCCGCCAGCTGCGTGTGCCGTGGTCACTGGGGGCAGAAGGGTTTGTGTCAATAACCAGCCAGCAAATCCGTGTTTTCAGTGCCACCCCCTGGCAGCAGGAGCAGGGGACAAACCCCCTGGGCTTTCTGAGCTGTGCCTTCTCCCTGCCACAGCGTGGAGCTCGCCCCAGGTGGTTCCAGACTGGGCAGAGCAGCACCTTTAAGGACAGGGCTGCCTTTACTCAGCAGCTCTGCATATCAACCCACTGCTTCCCACCCCTGTCAGAGTCTCCAGGCTCAGCAAACCCAGGAGTGATGTCCCCTGGGGCAGCAACACCTGGTGGCCCTGCACAGCAGCCAGGGACGAACCAGGAGCCCAACATCTGTTCTGGGAAGCAAATCTGGTTACAATTAAATTCAGGAGGAGAATCACAGAGTGCCATTTATTGGCAGATGATTATCTGATTGTGGCTGGTATTTGAGAGGAACACAAAGCCTGCAGACACATAAAAGCAAATATTTAGGTGTTTGTTGTGTTGCTACTCAAGGGCAGCAGTGGCTCCAGTCGTAATCACTACATTGTAATGGTCAAAGGAAAACCATTATTTTCCTCACCAGTTAAATCCAGCACACTGACACTTCCTCAACAAAACACATTCTCTGATTGTAAATTCATGGCACTGAAAGGGACAGAAATAGTATTTTATTAATCTTGTTTTCCAATAGCTTATCTGTCTCATAAGGGAGGCAGGGGTTGTATAAGGTAAATAGGGGTTGTGTAAGGTAAATAGGGGGTTGTATAAGGTAAATAGGAGTTGTGTAAGGTGCTCCTGTACTGCAAAAGTCCTGCTGCATTCAGGCTGAAGTGCATTTGCTGAGGAGAACAAGCTGCTAAGGCCAAAGCATGAACTGGACTCACTCCCCACCTGCACAGTGTCTGTCCTCGGCAGCACTGGCTGCCAGCAGAGGCAGCCACGGGGTTTGGCTCTTACCAACACCCAAGTATGAGTTACTTGATGTTTAAACCTCCCACTGAAACCTTCCCAGCCTGTTTCCATCAGTGCAGGGCACAGGAGTCACCCTGTTACGTGCTCCTTGTGCAACCCTTGTGCGGTGCTTTGGCCGCTCCGTCTGGGGCTGTGGCTCAGCTTCCCCTGGGTGCTGCAGTGTTTGGGGGCTGAGCTGGTTACACTCACATCACTGTGTCAGAAAGGTCACTCAGAGTTCCAGAAGCCAAAGCTTCAGATGGAGTGTGCTGTGTTTTCTGCAGGAATGTGCTGGTGAAGTAATAACCCTTTCAGTGAACTCAGGAGAGTTGAGTACCAGTAATGATAGAGCTATAATGTGCTGGCCACTGCCAAAAATAATCCAACAACTTTTCCAACTGTTCTGCCACCCTAAGAAAACACTGTTTCAGTTCCAACTGGCTGGATTTTAACCACAAAAGCATTTATTTTCAGCAGGACTTTTTTTTTTTTTTTAAAGTTCTTTTACTGTCTTTTTCCCGGATTCCTGGCTGTGGTGGAATCCAGTAAATGATGTGGTGTTATTCAGCACCCATAGACTATTCCTCTGTTCTACCACTCCCAGACTTTCATAAAATATCCCACTGAACTGAGTCTTTCTTCAGGATTTACATGCACACAGGATGACAGACCTGGTGGGTAAAAAAATCTCACTTCAATCTTATTTCTTAATCTCAGCACATGTAGAGTAGAATTAAAGAATCCCAGACTGGTTTGGGCACAGAGCAGCTGTGGCTGCCCCTGGATCTCTGGGAGTGTCCAAGGCCAGGCTGGAAGGGGCTGGGAATAACCTGGGACAGTGAAGGTGTCCCTGCCATGGCAGGGGTGGAACTGGATGGGCTTTGAGGTCCCTTCCAAAACAACCCATCCCAGGATTCTGGAGAGTGGGGAAATGGATCCCACCGAAAAGCAAATGGTTCTGGGTCTTGAAAAGCTCTTTGCTTGCAGGACCTGTAAGTGCTGCAAGTGCCAAACAAAACAAGTGTAGGGAATTCCCTTTTTGTTAAAGTTACCCACAGAATCTGAGGAAAAATGGACAAACAGGGAATGTTGCCTGGAAAGTTATTAGGAATGAAAATTTAATAAATTTACTAAATTAATTGCTTCCAATAAGAACAGCAATCAGTGCAGCCCTCTCAGTGCACATTGACCAGATGCCATTAAAGCAGCTCCTACACAGAGAAAAGATAAATTAATGTTCATTTGGCTCAGTCCAACACAGCAAGTAAATTACTTTCTAAATAAAAATAAACATAGTCAATAAACATAAGCATAGAATGTTGTAATCTAAGGCATGATACAATTTGGAATGTTGTTTTCTGTCATTCTTGAAGTTGTTGGCGTATTTTAGGGATGTGCAAAAAATAAACAGAACTACTTGGCTGTCAGTGCAGCAAGTGGGATCGTGGAGGTCACCAAAATAAGCAACAAGTAGTGAATTAATTTTGTCTCGTTGCTTCTGGTAGTGAGAGAAACGAGGGAGGCAGCTGCTGCTGAAGTTGCTGGGAAAGAGAAGGTGCCTCTGGCACATCTCTCACAGAAACATTTTCGCAGGTATACAAATTATAGGAATTAAAGTTTAGCAGTAGCAGCTCAGGGAAAAGATTTCTGAGCCCTGGGAGGCCTTGAAGGGAATCCTGAAGCCATTATGACTAAGAGCAGTGTCAGAGGCACAACTTTCCCTTGATCTTAGCTGATGAGCAAGAAAATGGGAATTTCTAATGGACTCAACATTTCATTCCTCCATTATATCTGCAGTGACTCAGCCCATAAATAAGAGGTTTATGGGTGCTGGAGAGCCAGCTGGAAGCTACCTGTGTCTCATACACTTCCTTTTTTTTTTTTTTCCAAGTGCCTCCAGCACTGAAATGTTCCTTTGAGGATTTCTAGGGAGAGCAGCAGACTGAGAAAAATGCTGCCCTGCAGCAGGGAGCATCGTGTCACCCTGATCCTCCTGTGATCTCCTCTGGTCCTTCTCTCATCAGGATGTGCTCCCAGAGGTGCCTCCAGAGCTCTGACTCAGCCCAGGCACAGATAATAACAGGGATGCCTCACAGCCCATTAAGCCTCTGGTAATTTGGGGCACTTCAGGGGGGACAACATCGACCCATCTCAAGGGTCCTTGAGGTCCCTTCCAACCCAAACCATCCTGTGATTCTGCAGGGTGGGGATTCACCAAATCCAAAGCCAGTGAGGCTTTGGAAAACACTTCTTAAGGTTTATTTTATATTTATTGGGGCATAAGTGATGGAAATGGTTTATTTGCAAGGGCCTAATTTTATCCTTTCTTTCATCCTGAAGCAGTTAATCAATATTGCACTGCTGGTGTCTCTGTAGAGAAGTCCAAGGGGAGGAAAAGAAGTTTATTTCCCATCAGCTCCATTGACACCCCATCCCCTCAGAGCTTTTGGTGCTGAGTGAAGCCACCTGCTGGGACAGACCTGGAGCCACAGGAGGTGCCAGGTCTGGTGACACAGGACAGGCAGAGCTCCTCTTCAGCAGGCTCACTTTAAAGCTCCCGAGTGGCAAAACAAATCAAAACTTCCACGAATGCAATCGTTTGTTTTGCAGCTCAGATTTGTTTTCCAGAGTTTGGCATCGTGATCCTCTCACTTGTAGAACATGCTCCTGGGAATTCAGAGGCACCAGCAGTCAGATAAAATGTGATTCCCTTGGGAAAACCCCTGCTCCTGGGTCAGCTTGCAGCACCAGGGAAGGATGTGACAGGATGCAGCTCTTGCTGTGCCAGACTGGCTGTCAGTGAGTGTTAAACACGCCCAGAGCCACCCTGAGAGAGCAGAAAGCTCCATCCTGCTGCAGATAACAAAACCAAACCGACAGTTATTAAATAAAAGATAAAGAATTTGTCTCTGTCAAGATAAAAATCTCTTTAAGTGCAGTGAAGGAAAACACATCACTTACAAAACTAGTGACAAATCTCTGAAAAGAAGTGTTGGAAAACAGCTTTTGGAGGAGCATGTGAATCTGACTCCTCAAGTCAATGACCTCAGTGGCATAAAGCTGGTAAATTAAATGAGCTAGAAATAAAAATCCTGGCTTAGGAGTGAGTTATCTGAGCATACCAGGTTTGTATATCATCCCTATATTATCATCCAGAAAGTAAATCCTAAAATCAGTGATTGACACGTGATGATTGCTTTGGAACTTTCCATGTAGCCTTGGAGCTGGATGTGTGTTTTATAGGACCCCAGGGTTTCATATATCCTAATTCATAGGCACCAAGGAGTGCCTGAAGATCTCAGGCACTGACTGACAGGAGAACTACTGCAGGATAAATGAGATAAATCCATCCATATAAAGCTGGATGCCTCCATCCAGCCCAGCATGGGATTGCTGCTCCCTGCAATTCCTGTCCAAACACAGCAGGACCCATTCCCATTGCTGCTTAAAGCACTGAGTCCAAAGACCTTCCTGAGGCTGGAGCATGGGCTGCCCTTCTCCCTTCTCCACCTTTCCCAGATGGATTGAAACCTGGGAGTAGCTGCCTTGCTGTGTTTCGCCCTGAAGGTTTCCAACACAAAATTACCAGGAATGAAAGAACTGGAATTTCAGACTTCTCAACACTACCAAAATCAAGCTGGAATTCAGCTGGGAACAGAAAGTATGAGGGCAGTCAGACTGTGATGTTACATCCCCTCTTACAGCCAAGAGTAGTTAAGGCAGAAAAATACAATATCTTTAGGGCCAGTAAACCTTTCCAACTAGTGATCTTATTCCAGCTATTCAGAAGGGAATATAAATCCTGATTCTTTTCCAAACCCTGATTAATCAGAACCAGCTGAATCTCAGCAGCAATGCTAGCATTTAGTTTTTTTATCCAGGCCCATAATTTTCATTTATATTCTCCTTTTTCACTTTTCTACAACTGCACAAATAAATTGGGATTTTAGCAATGGCACGTGCTGTAGTGTAAAACATCAATGTGGTGACTCCAAAAATGAGGTAGAAAACAGAAATGAGCTGGGATGTCATGATCAGATTCCCAGAGGTAGACTCCATCATCCTCAGTGTTTCTCTGGATCATGACTTTGGAAAAGAACATTATGCAAGGACAAGGAGCAGCCATAAATTATGGCCAGGACTTTTCAGACTTTCCCCTTCTATTAATTATTTACATACAAAAGGAATTTTATCTTCTACAAATCTTTCAGTGTGTTTATAACTATTTTAAATGACTCAAGGATATTTTAATGGGGCAGGAATCCTGAGAAATTCCAAAGGCAAGCTGAAGTGTGTCTGTGCTTGGCAAGTCAGAGTACAGAAGGATGCAGCAAAGGACAAGAGCTGAGAGAACCTGAAAACCTCTGTTCTGCTGAACTGAGGGTCTGGTTGCACCTGATAAAAAGTTCTGTAGCTGGAGCAGTTCAAACTGAGGTGTTGGAATTTTTTTTTTATTATTAAAAAAGCCCTTAAGGATACAGACAAAAATCTACAAAAATAAAATCTCAGGACATGGAGGTGCTCCTGTGTTCACTCCCAGAGAGGGCAGAAACAGTCAGTGCTGGAATGGAATATTGCTTTGCCTGTGTAGCATTTTTCCATCCAGAAATGGCTTTACAAACACTCAATAAAATGATCCTCCCCACTCACTTATGGTCAGTAGAATTCACTTCTGAGCATGTGAGGAACCCAAAGAACAACACAGGAGTCTGGCCAAGCAGTAGCAATGTTCCTCTTCTCCATTGCCCACCTCCTTTTATTATTTTTTTAGTTTCTAGGATATTCTTTCCTGTTTCTAGATCTATTTTGCCTTCATGAGACCTACAGAACTCAGTTGCCTTCTTAGGGATCAAATTGATTTATAATTTACTTTACATTACAATAGGAAAATCATGACAAAACCCCCTCAAATGGCACCTTTAGAAACTGAATTCCTGATTTTCATTGCAGCTGGGAATGGGTATTGACCTCACAGCAGTCACATTCATCCTGTGCCCTCCTATTGTAAATCACAAGGCATGGGCATAACACTTTGAACTATAAAAAATGTTAATATTTGCCCTTAAACCCTGTGGTGGGGATCACCCCGAGGTGAATTGTGTGTACAAACAAACTCAGTCATTGGGCTGTTGCTCATCAGCTCTTTGGTTTCTGTATTCTTTAACATGTCCTGTACATTTGAGAAGTGTATTTCTGTAATTTCTGGACATGAGCTTTGTGACCTTCAAGATTTGGGCAGAGATTTGTCTGTCTGCTCTTTGCAAAGCCTGAGGTTTTTTTCTGCAGATTGTAAAGATGTGGTAATGCTCAAACCCTTGTACTCCCCCTGCTTTTCCCATTTAAATTGAGTTCAAAATGTTTTCTTTAGAATTCCCAAGCACTCCACTACAGAGATGTGAAATAAGGTGGGTTTTAAACTAAGCAGATCTAAATAAACACTGATATAGTAATATATTATAACAATAAAAATACATTGAGTAATAATCTTAGTGTTAAATCTAAACCAAGCAAGTGCTTTAGTTTGGTGCAAGAAAAACTTTCAGCTTTGAAGTTGTTTTTTTTGCTACTTGCTGGTGGCTTTTAAAATTTCGTTACCAAAGAGGTGGATAAAAGGGTTTTGTTTCCCTGCACAGCAGGAGCCTTTTAGATGTGGTGTAGTTTTGAAATGAGAGGGTAAGACCTCCTAAGAAACAGGGTAGAGATGTCCACAAAAAATCTGGAAACACCACCAAATAAAACAAAATAAACCACAGAAACACTGAGTTATCAGATTGCAGTGTCATCTTGTGATGTTCTCTGCGGGCACAAGCAGTTCTTGCAGGAGAAACAGGAGGCTCCTGACATCTGGGGTGGTTCACCAAGGAAAACAGGAGTTTTTGCTGTGGCTCAGACCTTTCAGATGTCCCTTCTGACACCGTGGCTCGTCTGAACGTGACCAGGAAAAGCAAAGGAGCCAGGGGGGTTCAGGGGGGTTCACCTTGGAGCTGCAGCGCTGCAGAAGCAATGGAAGAGTTTCCCATGAGGAGGCAGAGCTGGTTTGTGCTGCTGCTGGAGCTGTTCCCCTGGGCTTTCACAGTTTGTGTGTTTGTGCCCAGCTCTCACCGAGGATTAAATCCTCTCTCTGTGGAAGGTGACACCGTGCAAAACGCTCCACACCTACATTTCCCCCCCCGTGTGTTTTTCTGAGCTCAGCCTGGGAGACCATACTGATTTCTTGGCAGCAGAGCAAACCACTGCAAAGCACAAGTGTCCAGGATGTTTGGGAAACCGATCCTATTCCTCCACATGCTTTTATTTGCCTTATTGTCCTTATTTGTTCATTGTGGGTCAGTGTGTGCGTGCCTCAAGTGGTAGAAAAACGAGAGTGGTTTCGCCAGTGTTCGCAATCCATGTGAGCTCCAGCTCCTTGTCTTTACCAAACCCTCTTTTCTGCACCTTTCTGTAGGGAGTGAACAGATTCAAAAGCAGCAGGAGAGTGAGAGAGCCATCCCTAAAACTCCGTCCTCTGGCTCTCCCTCCTGCCCCTGTCATGCCTGTGTGTTGACATCCTCTGTTTTGTTTCCTCTCCAGCTCCAAGTGCTGCTCCACGTGTTTTTTCTGACTCCTTTATCTGCAAGGCGCCTGCCGCACATTGAGCCCAGCTGCTGCCCAAAAATCTCTGCAGGGACCTGTTCAGCAGCTCGGCTCTATCTGCGGTGGGAGGTATTTACCCCTGGCTGTGATTGTTTAACTCGCTGCTCTGTTAACTCAGCCCGCAGCCCTGAAGAGGGGCGGTAACAAAATAAAAACGCCTTCAGTCCATTAGCAACAAAATAGACATTCAGAGCAGGGAACACAAGCCGCGTTTTCCTGTTTTTGGGATTCCTTCTTTGGAATTTTGGGATTCCTTCATTCCTGCACTCCCGTGAGGAGCACAGCCCAAATCTCAGCCCTCCGAGCATCCCGAGTGTGCCGGGCAGCGACTGCACAGCAAACTCCTGGTGCTCCTGCTGCTGCTGCTGCTGCTGCTGCTGCTGCTGCTGCTGCTGCTGCTGCTGCTGCTGCTGCTGCTGCTGCTGCTGCTGCTGCTGCTGCTGCTGCTGGTGATGTTGATGGTGATGATGATGATGATGGTGATGCTGCTGCCAGGGAGCGGCAGGGAGGGGGAGTTTTCCATCTTTGTGTTATGTCAGAGTTTGAGGGGAGGCAGCTGCTGTGCATGGTTTAAGATAGGAGGTTTTTCTTCCTGGCTCAGCCGTTTAAGGTGAAATGAAATTTAAGGTGAAATGAAATTTAAGGTGACATTTTGGTGTGGGAAGGGGGTTGTTTGCCTGGATCTCCAAGCTCTGGGATACCTGGCAGCCCTGGAATACCCTCACCTCACACAAAGCCTGAAGGATGGCTGGTGGATGCACAGAGAAGTGAAGGATGCTGCAGGGTGCAGGGTGCAATAACTCCCTGTGCTTTGAGCTGCTCTCCTGGGCTCCCACACAGCACAAGGACAGTTCAGCACAAGAGTCTCTGGAAAGGAAAGATCAGATCCTTTCCTGAGCTGTGGGAATCCTCCAAGCACAGAACAGAGAGCAGAGAAGTTTAAATGGAGTTCAGCAACCTTTGCTTAACAACAGGAAACAGGGAGTTGGACTGACCTGGCAGTCTCAGCAGCTCTTATAAATCTGGGTTTGGCAGCTCACTTGTGTGAGGAGCATTTGAAGGGTCTTTACATTTTCTGGCATCATCTGCTTGTTGAAAGCATTTTTTTGCTACAGTGAAAATGATAATGGGAAAGATGCCTCTTTTCCCTTTAAATTGTGCCCTTGAGGGTTTCAATCACATTTTCTGGAACTCTCTTTGGCCCTGTTCTGAGGCTGAACAGCTCTGAGGCCCTGAATTGCAACACAATGCTATCACTGATGGCACTGGCCATCAGCTTTCTGTGGGGTTCACTGAATTCCCTGCTCTGTGGAATTCCTATAAAAGTAGGCCAGGATTAGAAGATTACTGTTCCTGTGTTTACCAGCATATTGTTTTCCTTGCTACCTTTTATTATATAAGATATTGACCTTTTTTTTCCCCATTTCCACAGTGAGAACAAGCAACAGATTGAATGTGGGAACTCTTGGACTGGGAGGACTGATGTGCTCTAATGAGTTTCCTCAACCTGCATTCACCAAAACAACCTTGCAGAAGCTGATTAAACAAAACCTGCTCTTAGTGCTGTGTCACAACCTTGCAGGGGGAAGGAGTGAGGGCAGGAGGTGCTTCTGAAAGCTGTGGAGTGGCACCTTGGCACAGCAAGGAGAAGATACAGAAATAAGAACTTGGTAAATACAATTTCAAGGCTGCAGCTGGTAAGTGAAATACAGCTTGAAGTTCACAGGATCATTAAGGCTGGAAAAACCCTTTAAAATCATTAACACAGCACTGTCATGCCCACCACTAAGCCACGTCCCTGGGCTCCACAGCTACGTGGTTTTTGAACATTTCCAGGTGTTCCACTCCACCAGTGCCCTGGGCAACCTGGGGCAATGCTTTCAGTGAAGAAATTTTCACAAATATCCAATCTAAATCCTTTTGGCCCAGCCTGAGGCCATTCTCTCCTCCTGTCCCTGTTCCCTGGGAGCAGAGCTCAAACCACCCTGGCTACCCCCTCCTGTCAGGGAGTTGTGAAGAGCCTCAAGGTTCCCCCTGAGCCTCCTTTCCTCCAGGCTGAGCCCCTTTCCCAGCTCCCTCAGCTGCTCCTGGGGCTCCAGACCCTTCCTCAGCTCCATTCCCTTCCCTGGACATGCTCCACTCAGATCATGCTTCTTCCAGTTTAATAAGGAAAAACACTGCAGAAAAATGCACGTGGTCCTGGCAGGACAAGATTTTGGGAGCCTTTGGTTGGCAGGGACAGCTCCCACTGTCCCAGGCTGCTCCAAGCCCTGTCCAACCTGCCCTCGGACACTCCCAGGGATCCAGGGGCAGCCACAGCTGCTCTGGGCACCCTGTGCCAGGGCCTCCCCATCCTCACAGGGAACAATTCCTTCCCAATATCCCATCCAGCCCTGCCCTCTGGCAGTGGGAAGCCATTCTCCCTCATCCTGACACTCCAGGCTGTCCAAAGTTTCTCCTGATGCCCCTTTAGGCATTGGAAGGGGCTCTCAGGTCTCTCTGGAGCTTTCTCCTCTCCAGGCTGAGCATTCCCAGCTCTCCCAGCCTTTCCTTGCAGGAGATGATGTTGATCCCACTACAGAATGGAGCCTGTTATTCAGACCAGTGTGGATGAAAAGTCCTGGCCTGTGTGGAAGAGAGCTATCTTTGTGCAAGCTTTGATGTTAAAAAATAGCAACTTGAACTCACAGATGTACTGATTACCCTGCTAAAAGAAGACGTGGAATCTCTTCTCAGAATTACAGCATTTTAATTAGAAGAATGTGAGCAAAGCCTTAATCTTGTTAGCAGGGATAGATACAGAAACAAAATCCACAGCAAACACAAAAAGCAGTGTCTTGGAGGTTGTAACAGCACCAGAACTGCTCCCTGCCACTGCTTTTCCTGCAAGACTAAGCTTGACAGTGACTAAGTTGGAAGAAAAAGCTCTTCTGCCTTGTAGCACTGAACTACATCACACACAGCTGTCTGGAAAAGAAAAGCTGAGATGGAGGAAAGGTACTTCAGATTTACAAACCAAATCCACAGTACTTGATTATTCTCTTCAAAGTTCCTTTGAGCCCTTCTAAGTTCTCGTGACGTTCAAGGATCAATAAGAATCTCATCTGTAGCTGATTCTGACAGATGTTAATCTTTGCCTTGGCTCTGCAGTCTGCTTGAAACAGGACTTGTTCCTTCATGTCAGGCCTCTGGCAATGCTTACACAGTCAGGATTACAGTCTCCAGTGAATCCCATTTTTACTGTCATTAACTTTCTAAACTGTTCCCCATAGCTGGCAACCTTTCCATGCTTGGAGATCTACTTAGTGGGAAGCTGGGGGAATGATGGGTTTTGCCTGTCTGGAATCATTGTGCCTTTAACTGAGATTTGTTTAATTTTGTTATTAAGTCCATTTACATTGTAGGCATTTCATGACCATGATTACACACTGTGCCTGTACCCTGGCTATGTTTTTGTGCCATTTACCTATTAAAGAAAAGGGAAAAAGCTCTGTGTTTACTTAAGATTTTTACAAGTAGCCATTTTTATTTTCTTCCATTAACTTAGTTAATAAAGTCATCTAATTTTTGGGATTGGAAGTAAAAGGCTCATCTGCAGATTCTGTGCTGTGTTCTAAGGAAGTGATTAGATTTATTTAGCAAAATACAGGTGAGGATTCAGAAGCTGCTTGTCTGGGAGGAATTGCCAGAACCCATAAACACAGGGATTATGGCTGCATCCAAATCAGACACATCTCGGTCAGAAGGCAGCAGGAAGGGAAACATTTCTCCTGCAAAAGCCAAAATGGTGAGGAGAAACCCCTGGGTGTGGCTTTGCTGTGTGTGTCCCTCAGCCCCAGAGCTGTGGGAGGGCTTGGGGCAGCCTGGGAAGGGTCCCTGTCCAGGGCAGGGCAGGGCTGGGATGGGGTGAGATGAGATGGGCTCCAGGGTCCCTGTGCAGGGCAGAGCTGGGATGGGGTGAGATGAGATGGGCTCCAGGGTCAATGCCCAGGGCTGAGCTGGGATGAGATGGGCTCCAGGGTCAATGCCCAGGGCTGGGATGAGATGGGCTCCAGGGTCCCTCCCAGCTCAGAGCAGGCTGGGGTTCCACAGTTCCCTGGTCCCTGACAGATCAGGGCTGCAGGTGACTTTCCCTCCCTGGGAATGTGAGTCAGGGGTGAGCTGTGAGTTACAACACGGCTTCAGCAGCTGGGGGAGCCGAGGGCTCTCTTCTCAGTGAGAAAAAAGAAAGCTGATTAATCAGCTGAGTCACCCTGCTCTGCCTCAGCTCTGGCATGAGTGGCATTCCCTATGGATCAGCCTATTCCGAGGGAAAAGCCAAACCATAATCAAGGCTAATTGACTGAGCTCAATCAAATGTTTCAAAATACCACCCATGAGTTTGACATCAAATGGAGAGCAGGGATATTCCCAGGCAGGCAGTTAATTGCTTCCTGAAAACTTGTTCTTTGCAATAATTTGAAGATTTTCACCAGTGCTCCCTTTTATTTCCAGTTCTAGGCTTGCAGCAGGGTACAGGGTCATGTAGAGATTAACAGAGTGGAACATTTCTTCCTTCTGAATGGTGCTGCAGTGCTGCCTTGTCTCTAGGACAGAAAATCTGCAGCCTCTAGGAGTTAAAACAACTTTTGAGGAGCATTTTGAAAGATAAATAAAACCAACTTCTTGCAGACACTACAAGCAGCAGAAATGGCAGTGTTTTAGAGTAAAGCCAGCAGGCTTTTTAGTCACTACTTAGAGAATTAATCCCCAAAGGATATTTCTAAGGGTTTTGTTTCTGACATCCAGCAGAAATTGTTTCAAAGAGGAGCTGAAACGTCAGGCTTTTTGCAAGAGCCTGTCCAGTGGGAAATAACGGTGGTGTTTCAACATTTGTCTGGTTCCTGAGGTGCCCCAGGTCGTGTGCAGTGATGAAAAATTCAGCAGCAGCACATCTGTAAATGAATCATCTTCCCCCCTCGTGGTTGCACAATTTTATTGACCGCTTGCTTTGATGAATATTTGGTATTTGTCATGTGGAGCTGCCCCATCCCGTTGTAGTCAGACATCCCAAGCACAATTAACACCTGGATTTGATGTCACAGCTAACGAGCCCCAGTCCTGCAGGGCCCAGAACTGGACAGAACCACTGGGAATCCTGGAATGGTTTGGTTGGAAGGGACCTTAAAGCTCATCCAGCTCCAACCCCAACACCTTCCACTGGCCCAGGGTGTTCCCAGCCCCACCCAGCCTGGCCTGGGACCCTCCCAGAGATCCAGGGGCAGCCACAGCTTCTCTGGGAAATCCATTCCAGCCCTCCCCACCCTCAAAGGGAAGAATTCCTCCCCAATATCCCACCTAAACCTTTCCACCTTTCACCAGAGGAGGAGTGTTTAGGTTTTGTGGGGAATTTGGGAACACTGATCCCAGAGTTTCTAAAGTGCTCCTGCCCCTTGTGATGCTCTGGGAATGTCCTGGTGGGAGTCTGGGAATGCTGATCCCAGAGTTTCTAAAGTGCCACCAGCTCTGGGATGTGGGTTTGGCCTTTTCCATGGGACACTGGGCACAGCAGGGGGTGCAGAATGATTTAATGGCTGTGGTGGTGTCCAGTTAAAGGTGGAACTTGATGATCTTGGATGTCTTTTCCAACCTTAATGATTCCATAATAAATTCCCTGATTCTTTCCCCACATAAGTGTGCCTCTCGTTTGAATTTCACTCAGGAGTCCACAGGCTTCACACCCTCTGCAGCCCCACAAAAACCATCCTAAAAACTCCCATTCCAAACCTGAACTTCCACGGGGGCTGTGCCAGAGTTAATTAGTGCAAACGAGCTGAGATATTTGAAATTAGCTGTCATTATAACACTTAACCCCCCATGTAACCACCTCTCAGCCTTGTCTGGGTGTTTGATGTGCACCTTGTATTTATTACAGTGTTATTTGTTAGTGCTTTTGTGTGGTGGATCAGCTGTCAGGAGGAATCATTGTGGTTACCAAAAAAGCAGTTTTATTGTGAGCTGCAAGGAAGAGGATATGGATGAGGATGGAGTGGGAGGAGAGAGAAGATGACATTTGTAGCCAGATGTGATTTGTAGTATGAAAATATTAAATGCTGTTGAAAAGTGGGACTCCACAGATTATTGACATAATTGTGGCAATAGGAATAGATCTTTTTCCTTTGGTGTTTGCCTGTTTTTGCTATGATTTTCAACAGATGATGAATCCATGACAATTTTACATTGTCTAACACACAAAAAAATTGGCTTTTTATTCTATTTTTTAAAATAACATATGTCTAGCAGATTTCTAACTGAGCCATCTTTTTAAAGAGGCCTACTGTGATTGAATTTTGCATCTTTCAACTTTTCTCTGGGGTTTCTTTGCATTAGTATTAGGTTCAAAGCAATAATCAAGGTCCAAGCCTTACAAGATCATTTTTTGCCTGCTTAAAATGAAAACCAGAGGGGAGTTTTGATGATTAGGTGTGTACTTAATTTCTGTGCACAATGCCAGAGTTTAAATACATGTCACTTGGAAATGAGCTTTTGCAAATTCAAAGGGAAAGAGGGGTGAACTTTAAATCTGGACTTTAAAGCCTGCATCAGTTTTCCTGTGGCCTTGGAGATGTGTTATTTTCATAGAAAGAATTTCCTTTTGCTTTCAAGTGATGGCACAAGTGCTGAGGGCTCAATTTGGGTGACTTGAACTGTTTTAAAAATATGAAATATTGAACAGAGGGGAGAAATTCTGCAGCTCATTAAATAGTTTACTAATTTCTTTGCTTTCAAAGGGAAGGGAAGGAAAGGGCCACACACTTTTCTCTGTCTCAGAACACACAGAGACCAGGAATGGTCTCTAGCACAGCCCTTCCCAGCACCAGGAGCGTGCACCCAGGGAGAGCTCATGGCTTAAACTCCCTCTGATGCTTTGGATTCTGGATGCTTTGCCAAACCCAGAAACTCACACTTTTGGCACAGATGAAGTGTCCTGGAATGTGAGGCTGAGCAGTGACCCTTTGCACTCTCCTCTTTTGCAGCTTGTGCCTGAGAAAGGGATAAGAGAGGAGGGTTTGGCAGGAGGGACTGGGCAGGGAGAGCTTGGAACAAGAATGTGGATGTTGGATACTCAGAGCAGTGAGAACACTGATCTCTGATAGCACCAATACTGATAACACCAATACTGATAACACCAATCAGGGAATTCCAGGATGGTTTGGGCCTGACAGCTCCTCCCATTCCAAGGCAGGGACACCTTGCACTGGACCAGGCACTCCCCGGTGATGAGGGGAGGGGTGGGGAAGGTTTTTGACACAGCAAATAAAGCCACAGGTGCCTGCAGTGGCTGATGCTGTGCTCCTTTATCTCTCCTGGCACTCTTGGGGCCCTCTCTCCCCCCAGGTGAGTGCAGTTACTGCACTAACCCTGAGCAAAAATAAGAATAATCAATTTATTGCCCTTCAAAGAGAACCCCTCTAGCATCCCCTCAGTGCAGGGCAATGGCAGCTGAAGGGTTCCTTGTCTCTGCCAGGGGCAAAGAGAAGGTTCTGAGAGCAGGACAAGCATTTTATGGGATAAATAATCCACAGGAACACTTTGTATGGCTGTGGGAATGCACCCACCTCCAGCACCGTGCTGGGGCTGGGGCTGGGACACAGAATATCCCTAAATTATCATGGAATAATGGGCAGGAAATGAGGCATTTGGAAAATGCAGGCTGTGTCATCCACCACAGGGCAAAGCTCTTTGTGAACAAGCACAGGTCTTTTCTCATACTTGACTCATCCAGCACATAAAGTCGTCAAAGAAAAAGAATCAAAGCTATGTTTCAAAATAGGAAAACACATTTTCTGTGTTTTAAGAGCCAGAGCTATTAAATGTATCATAATCGAAGTATTACATAGCAATGAGGTGCCTGGCAAATCCCCACCACAAAAATTTCTGAAGAACTTTGGTTTTTGTTGTTGTTTAAAGAGCCTGGATCACATATGGTTGTGTCAGGAACAAAATAAAACAGTCAAAGTAAAGCAGTGAACCAGACCAATAAAAAAAATCTATGTCACTTTTCTACCTCTACAACAAATACAAAATCATTAAGATTACATTAACAAATACAAAGTCATTAAGAACAGGAAAAAAAAAACCAAAATAGTAATTTTTCACCTGGCAAAGCCATACTTGGCAAATAGAAAGTTATCAAACACATAAGCTGCTTCCCAGCTGTATTTACACTGAGCTCATTTACTCATTGTAGGTCAGAACTGTCAGAATCAGAGTAATCTTTATAAATTTCCTGGGCAGTTTACAAATAAATGAGCTGAGGCAATTTTTTGCTGCATCCTCTTTAAGGCAGCAACATTTCTCAAAAATATGGCAGTTCAAAAGAAACTGAGTTAAGAACCAGCCCTGAGTTAAGCACCAGATTCACTTTACTCATTAGTCATTCATTTAATTAATTTCTTTTATTTAATTCTTGGAAGGAGCTTCATATTTGCATAACATGAATGGTCATTATGAGTGGTGTTCAGTCAAAGGCTGCACTTGATGGCCCTGGGGGCTTTTCCCAACCTTAATGATTCCATGATTCTGGGATTTTGTCACCAAAATAAAATGAAGGAACTTGTTTCACCTTCTGGTTGAATTTTGTCTGCCTTTATGCTTGAATCTTTTCCCACTGAAATCAGTGGGGATTTTGATTCCCAACAAGTCAATGGGAGCAGAACCTGATCTTTTATCAGCACATTGTTGTGGGGACAGGAAATTGGATTTTGGGGCCAGAAAGATAAATGAGGGGAAGATTTTTTATAACCAGTTTATGGTCTGGGTTGATGCTCAGTTTCAGAAAACCCCTGAATAAAAGAAGTCTTGAACTACCTGGTCTGGTCACTGCAGGTTTGATTTCTGTCACACTGAGTGGGGATTGTGTCAGGGTTTGGTTGGAAAGTCCAGGCCAGGGAATTCCTTAGCAGCAGTTCATAGCCAGCACCAGTTCATGGTCAGTACCAGTTCACTGTCAGCACCAGTTCACTGTCAGTACCAGTTCATGGTCAGCATCAGTTCATGGTCAGAACCAGTTCATGGTCAGTATCAGTTCATGGTCAGAACCAGTTCATGGTCAGTATCAGTTCATGGTCAGCACCAGTTCATGGTCAGCACCAGTTCACTGTCAGTACCAGTTCATGGTCAGCATCAGTTCATGGTCAGAACCAGTTCATGGTCAGTATCAGTTCATGGTCAGCACCAGTTCAGGGCCAGCACCAGTTCAGGGTCAGTACCAGTTCATGGCCAGCACCAGTTCACTGTCAGTACCAGTTCAGGGTCAGCATCAGTTCATGGTCAGCACCAGTTCATGGTCAGCACCAGTTCATGGTCAGCATCAGTTCATGGTCAGCACCAGTTCACTGTCAGCACCCCTCAGTTTCTTGAGGAAACACCACTGTGAAATGTGGGAGTCACATCCCAGAGACAGGAGAAGGGGGAATGGCTTTAAACTGAGAGGGGGCAGGGGTAGATGGATACTGGGAAGGAATTCCTCCCTGTGAGGGCAGCTGTGGCTGCCCCTGGATCCCTGGAAGTGTCCAATGCCAGGCTGGATGGGGCTTGGAGCACCCTGGGACAGTGGGAGGTGTCCCTGCCATGGCAGGGGTGGGATGAGTTCCCTTCTCACCCAAACAATCTGTGATTTTATGTGCTCAAACCAATCCCAGCAAGAGGCAGTGTGTGCTGGTGCTCCCTGATCTGGGTGAGCTGATGGTGTCAGCTACTGGGCCATAAAGTCTCAGAGCTGGCTGGAAATGCAGGACCTGGGGCACGCAGGAAGGTGACAAACAGCTGCCTCGAGGGAAGGGACGATCAGGGGAGTTTCATTCAGTGAGCAGTGGCCTGGGGCAACTCAAAGGATGGACAGAAAAGCCATCAAAGGTTATTTCAAAGGACCTGCTGCAGTCAGTTGAACTTAAATAATGTGCCAGAGGTGTGGGGGGGTATTTTGGGCCTGATTTCTCCACAAACAGGGCCCCTCTCAGCTGTGTGCAGGCTCCCAGAGCTCCCTTGGCTCATTTCCTCTGCTGTCCAGCCCTGCTGTGATGGAAATGTGTCTCCAGGAGCTGTTGTGGCCAGCCCAGGGTGTCCTCAGTGAGCCCCCAGCCCTGTGCCAGTGCTCCTGGCCCCCAGGCTGCCCTGCTGGCACTGCCATTCTCTGCTGCATTTGCCAGGGGCTGCAGTTCTCAGCCTGGGAGGGTTTGTCAGTGGATTAATGAGGCATTTCCCTGCTGCTCTTTACTTGAGATTTGTTGGTGTATAATGTTTTTAGTGTTAGAGGAGACCTGAGTTTAATAACAGGTTTCAAATTGGATGCCAGCTCCTTATAAAGGGATGAGATAAAATGGTATTTCCCCATTTCAGTGCATTTCACAAGCTGCCCCGGCACTCACAGGCCTTTCTCCACTGTCTCACAATCTGCTCAGACACTGATTTTGCTGAAGAGCTGTAAATCCCATCACTGATGTCCCTGTGTAGTGGTAACCTCCATGGGCACCAGCCTACACCCAAATCCTCCAGCAAAAACCAAAATGAGGGATGCTCTTTTACCTTTTCATTTCAGCACAACTGCCATTCTTTCACCAATGAAGTGGCAACCCACAGGAAATATTGCACAGCCACCTTTCTGGGTGTGGGGCAGGGGAAGGATTTGACAGCTGGAGCACCAAGGAGAAGGAAGCAGGGCAGAAATGCATCCAGGTCAGCAATTCTGCAGCAGCTGGGGGTGGCTGGGCAGTGGGGGACACTCAGAGCAGCCCTGTGGGGACCCTCTCCTCGGGCTGCTCTGCTCTCAGAGGCCACCCTGAGCACAGATTTATGGAGCCACAGGCAGCAGCTTTGCTTCCAGTGTGCCTGACCTTTTCCTGAGCCCTGGGGAGGAATTCCACAGCTCCCCCAAGCCCAGGGAGAGGATCCACCTGGGTTTGTTTGCCCCCACGTTGCCACCTGCCAGTTTTATTTCCTGCTCCTTGGTTTTTGACAACAGCCATTTCCTCTCAACATCTTAAGGACAACTGTGACTATAAATATCTCCCTCACACCCCTGCTCAGCCATCTCTTTTCAAGACTTAGAAATCACAATCTCTGTAGTTTCTCTAAATACAGAAAATGTTCCAGGCTTTCCTCACCCTACACCTTTTCTTGTTTTGCTTTATCCTTTTATCCTTGTGACCAGAACTACGAGCAGTACCCAGGATTTGGGGGTGGGATGGGTTTATATTGGGATTTTCTTCCCCTCCAAATTCCATGGCTTTAGTATTAGTGGCACTGGGCAGACAAGAGTGCACATAACTCACAGTCATTGACACTGTGATCTCTTGGCAACTGCAAAAACGATCTTGCTTTGCTTGACCACATAATTTTTGGTATAAATTCACATCCACACACACACACAAATATTTAATGAATTCTGTGAGGCTGCACAAAGGGCGTTGTGGGGAGAGAAAAAGCCACAAGACATCCCACAGGACATCTGTCCCCGAGCTTTGGTCAGAGAAATGTTCTTAAAAGCTTTGGCCTCTGTGACCCTGCTCAGGTCAGACCCAGCACAGGGAGAATTCCCTTCTGCCAGGGAAGGAATGCAGCTGTAGGAGCATTGGTCCATGTGCCTTTGCTTCCAGAGATCCATGGGATCATTTATGTTGGAAAAGACCTCTGAGATGATTGAATCCACAGGGTAACACAGCACCACTGCCCCACAGCCCTGAGTGCCACACCTGGGCAGTTCTGAACAATTTGGGATGGGGACTCCAGCACCTTCAGCAGCCTCAGCAGCCTCAGCATCCTCAGCATCCTCAGCATCCTCAGCTCCCTCAGCTCCCTCAGCATCCTCATCACCTTCATCACCCTCAGCATCCTCAGCATCCTCAGCTCCCTCAGCTCCCTCAGCATCCTCATCACCCTCAGCATCCTCAGCATCCTCAGCATCCTCAGCTCCCTCAGCTTCCTCAGCATCCTCAGCTCCCTCAGCATCCTCAGCTCCCTCAGCTCCCTCAGCATCCTCACCACTCTCAGCATCCTCAGCACCCTCAGCATCCTCAGCTCCCTCAGCATCCTCAGCATCCTCAGCTCCCTCAGCATCCTAAGCTCCCTCAACTCCCTCAGCTCCCTCAGCACCCTCTGCTCCCTGTCCCAATATCTGGCAACACTTTCAGGGAAGAAATTTCCCACAACATCCACCCTGAGCCTCCCTGGCCCAGCCTGAGGCCATTCTCTCTCCTCCTGTCCCTGTCCCTGTTCCCAGAGCCCGACCCCTCCACTGTCTCCTCCTGTCAGGGAGCTGTTCAGAGGCAGAAATTCCCCCTGAGCCCCCTTTTCTCCAGGCTGAGCCCCTTTCCCAGCTCCCTCCCCCTCTCCTGCTTCTCCAGCCCCATCCCAGCTCCCTCAGGAGTTCTCCAGCCCCATCCCAGCTCTGCTGCCCCGGGAGAAGTTTCTCTGCACGAGATGAATTTGGTGGGAAGAGGCGTTGCCCTCCTTTCTCTGGGAATAAAACGGGATTTAACAAATCCTTGGGTTAACAAATCCTTGGGTTAACGAATCCTTGGGTTAAGGAATCCTTGTCCCAAGCAGCTGCCGGCAGAGGTCACCGTTGCTGTAGCTGGGCTCGAAGGGGTTGAGTTTCCCCGGCTTTTTTTGGCCTCACATTTGGGACTGACAAACATTTCTAACCCCACCAATCCAGCGCTGCCTGTCGCTGTTAGAGCACTGAATCTTTCGGAATGAAACCATGGATTTTAGTGACCCTTTATATTTTTTTTGCTTTATCAGCAGTTTCTTCGTAAAATGTAGATTAAAAAAAAAAAAATCTCACAGCTTTCTGTTAACTTCTTAAAATTACCAGTATTTTTTCCACGTGCCTTTACTTTAATTCAGTAATGCTAACTGGTACATATTCAATATTCTGCTAGTCTAAAAACATTTTAGGAAGCAGAAAACAAATTAATAGAATCTGTGCTTAAAGGAACATTTATATGGCCAAAGCCATGGAGCAGTAGGGGAATTTATGGGATTTATTCTATTGATTGAAACAATCTAGCTTTTAATGTGTTCTATTTGACCCTTGTTCTAGACATCCCATTAAATACAGATATTCTACACTTGAAAATGCTATTAATACATATTTAGGTATTTTTCTAACCTAATTTTAAAAATTAATATCTTATGGTTATTTCATAGACTGCTCAGTTATCCTATGAAATAATTGTTTATTTAGTATATGGCTTAAAATGATGCTTGTGCTCATTGTAAGTCTCCACTGAACTTAAATGAAGGCATCTGAAAAGATAATTTCAGATTTTGGTGAAGAAAAGGGGCAGGGCTCAGCCACGAGGATGAGAAAATAGAGTCAGGGTTACTTTCTTTCCCACCTTGCTGGGAGGGACAGATCCCTCCGGGGTGATGGAGCTGTGAAATCACTGTTACTGCACAGATGTGTCAGGGGGCTCCTCCCCAGACCTCGCTGAGATCTGTTTGAAAATGATTCATATCTGTGATTATTAATAAAATTAAAGGCCGAGTCTTTCTTATCCTACTTGAGAACTCTCCAGTATTTTGAATTCTTCATTCCATCCCTGTGACCTCTTGGGGAAGTCCAGAAAATATTGTAACCCTCTGAATTTCAGACAAAACTGCCTGAAATGGCAGTTGGCAGGGGGATTTTAAAAGCTTTTCCACAATATCTGAACCAGCTCAGAAGTGCCACGAGCAGGAATGTACAGACAAGTCAGCTCCTCCTCTGCCTTATTGCAGAGAATTGTCACATTTCAGTTTGGCTTAGCAAAAAAAGCGCCCCAAAAACTTTATTGTGATACTCTAATGCACGAAAACATCCATAAATTATCCTCCTAGCAGTAACAATGTAACTTCCAAGCTGTGACAACTCGGAAAACCAGCCTGACAAGCACGCTCACGTTTGGTGTTTTTCTAAAACTTCTTCAGCATTATAAGGAGAATTTCAAGTGAAGAAAGAACCGAGGCACAAACACTTTTTGTTCTCAGCACACAAATTCCTTCTGTCTCCCTGCCTGGGCTCCCTGGTTTTATCTGTGAGCAGTCTGAGCTAAAACAGTGTTATCAGCAGCTATAAATCAATAAACATTGTCAACTCCATCCTGTCACTACACACAGGCAGCAGGGAGGTCGTGAGCTTTTCCAAGTGGACATCCCAGAGGATACACGGTCCTTAGCGAAGTCCTGCTCTGTCTGCAGCTAAAAGGATCCTGCCTTGGGTCAGTCACGCTTTGATTTAGCAGAATTCCTATTTATTTATATTAGTAATAAAAAAAGGGAGTTTTTTTCTAGAGTAGAATTATCACAGGGGGAAAAAAAAGGGAATAAGAAAGCCTCAATATTCAGAACAAAGCCAGTAAAGAATTTTCATATAGGTGTAACTGCTGTAGAATGCAAATAAAACTAAGTTCCCATATACCTGGATGAAAAGAGTAAGAACACTTGCATTTCCCTGGGATTAAGCTGCTCTCTCTAAAGATGTTTTTCGAGCTTTAAGCTTATCCGCAGCTGCCCCACGAACACCTTCCAGATGTGCGTGCGGCCAAACCTGCCTGAGCAGATGCGATTTTCGCTTTCGCCAGACCACGCCGTGCTGGCGAGCGGGGAGCGCTCGGCGCCGCCGCCACCTCCCGAGCACCCGCGGCCGCTCGGCCCAGCGGGGCCGCACCTGGGCCCCGACAGGTCCCCAAATCCCTGGGCGAGACCGCGGACAGGTCCCCGAGGCACCGAGCGGGGCCGAGCCGGGCACTCACCTCAGAGCCGGAGCGCTGCCGGCCGGGGGCTCCGCGCTGCCCGAGGGGTGTCCCGGCTGCTCCCCGCTCCTCGGCCGCCGTGCCCGGCCCGCAGAGCCATTCACATCCCCGCTGCCGTGGCAGCCTCATTCAGCGCTCGGGGCTCCGCTCTGACTCACGGCGAGCCGGCTCCCTCTGGGTCCTAGCGCTGTGGACGTGTGGGAGCTGCAGGGACTCGCAGGAATTCAGCCCTTGGCTCGCTGCCGAGCGCAGGCAGGGATGCACAGATGTGCGGTGAAAGTTTCAAAGCGTGGCCGGTCGTGTGAGCGCGCTCGCAGAGCGCCCGCAGAACGCTCCGGCTCCCCGGGGCCGCTGGCAGCGACTGAAACCCTCAGCGAGGGATGTTTTGTCCTCAGCCTTTCCTCTCTGCATCCTAATCCTCGCCCTCAGTTTAAAGATGAGGGCTCGCGGAATGAAACTCCCAGCTCCCCGATGAATGGGTCCTTTAGAAAATCATCTCCAGAGCCCTTTGCTGGCGTGGGGAGTCTGGAAACAAACCTGTGGAAGGCCAGTGGTTAACTGGGGGAGGAGTGGACCGCATTCCCTGCAAAAAACCGTGCAGTCCCCGTTATCAGCTGGCTTTAACCGGGGTCAGCCAAGCGCTGGTTGAGAGTAGCAAAGAAATATTTGACCCTGACTTGAGGCAGAGGAAAAGATTATATAAGAATCCTTCCAGCAGAAATATTCTGCGTGTTAAATGTTTAACACGCTTACCTTAAGCAACAAAGAGATATGGAAACGTTTTCCAGCGTGTTTGAGGAGAGGGATTAAGCAGTTTATGAGGGAACAACAGCAGGATTTAGGCATGGATAAATATAGGAAAGAAAAGTAAAAATTTAAAACTTTGTTTTATATAGATATGTATTTTAAAAAGGCAATTTGGCTGAAAACTCTCAAAAAAGTTGGCAGCTCTGTTGGGGATTACGAAGCAGCCCCTTAGAATTTCATAGTCCTTGTTCTGGCACAGTGGAACATTTGTGATTATACAGACCCAAGGAAAAAAAAAATTAAAAGCAGATCACTGCATTTTATCTAAGTGGAAGTAATCAAACACTTTTTGATTCCATCCAGGAGAGGGCAGCCAGCTGGAGAGACTGGTCCTTAAATCCTTTGGGAAAGATGTGTGGAAGGCAGGATGTAAAGGAGAAAGGCAATGAGGCAGAGAAGCTTTGAGATGATCAATTTATTTGCCACAGGGCTGTGCTGCCACGTGAACCTGGAGCACCCATATCCTCATGTTTTATTAGCACCAACAGAAAAATCCTAAACCCCTTCCCCATAGGGCCAAAGTGGCTTCAGTGCTGGATGGATTCTTGGAGGTGATGTGTGTTTAAAATGGCCTGGAATATCCTTTAGGAAATTGCAGCACAAAGTGCTGGATGGGAGCGCTGAAATTGCCTTCCCTGTTTGCCAGGATTATGCAGATTGCTTTGGTTTCCTCCAAGGAAAACGCTCCTGCAGCAGCCACAGGCCAAGGTGTTCATTTCCACAGGGAGGTTTCCTTCAAACCTTGCCTGCACACTTTGACCCTGGGATTGGCCCAGGGTTCCATGGCAGAGCTGGCAGGCTCTGCTCCTGCTTCCTAGAACATCCTTTGTGCTGGAAAGTTGGGAAGAGCCTCAAGGCCATTGTGACTGCAGCAAACAGCATCAGATGAGAGCTGTAAAATGATGGGATTTTTCTTTTCTTTACTTAAAAGTTAGTGCACACTTGTGTTGAGCATCTCTAAGAGGATTTCTGTTTTTTTTTCCTTAAAACCGTGTCACAAGAGCTCATTTGGGCACAGCAATCAACAATCCATTGTGTTTGTGCTTAATCTGTACCTCCAGCACTAATTTCTGTCTTGAAGAAATCCTCCTGTTGTCCCACATTCCCGTCCCCCCTGGGCTCACCCAGCAGGGCTGGGATCCCTGGGAAGAAGCAGGAGCTCTTCTGCCTTCCCTGGCGTTCCCATGTCACCCAAACAAACACCAGCTCGGCTCTGAGAAGGTGTGGCAGAGGAATGTCTGATCCCAGGGCACTGCTGTGCTCCCAGGTGAATCCTCCTCCTGCAGCAGTGCCTGGAGGCACAGATTTGAAGGGAAAAGCTTTGCTCAACCCCTCCATGAGCTGAGGGCTCTCTGGCTTTGGGGGGTCACTGCTGCAAGGTGAGGGATTAGGCTGAGCAAGGAGCAGATGAGCTCTGGGGCCAGAGAGGCAGCTGCCCAAAGAGTCTGGTGAATGCTGATTCTCTGCTGGGTAGCACTCAGTTATTTCTCTGCTTCTACTACAGTTTAAAGTCTCTCCTGATCTCTTGGATGAGCTTCTTCTGTGAGGAGCTGTGGCTGCCCCTGGACCCCTGGAAGTGTCCAAGGTCAGGCTGGACAGGGCTTGGAGCAGCCTGGGACAGTGGAAGGTGTCCCTGCCCAGGGCAGGGGGTGGAACAAGATGAGCTTTAAAGTCCTTTTCAATCCAAAATGTTACAGAATCCTAAGGATTCCTCCTGGAATCAGTGTCCTTTGTGCTGCTGAAAGTCTCAGAGAAGCATTTGGGAAGAAGTGTCTGGGTTCTTCTTGTTCAGAAGAAACAGCCTTCGAGGAAAAATGTTGCTTTTGATGAATCCTCATTTATTTCTGACATCTTTGTGGGTTTGGAAGCAGCATGGGCGAGTACAGCTGCTCTTCATAAAATCTTGGCACTTTAGAGAGGTGTCAGGTCACTGAGAAAGGGACCCACAGAGCATCAAACAGTTTTCAGAGATCCTGTAAAAGTATAAAGGGATGGGATGAGCTTAGCAAGTTTTATTTTCTTCAGAGACACTTATTTGCATGTGTGTGTGCATTGCATTCAATGCTTCCTTGTAATGCTAAGTCTTTACATGAAAAAAGACGTTTCATGAGTAACCCTCTTCCCCTGCCTGTCCTGGGGGTGCTTTGATGTGAGTGTGAGGAAGGGTTTTAAGCATCTCAAATTAAACACTCAGAGTGGAAGACAGTGTCTGTTTTACCTAAAAGAATATTTATCTTTTACACTTTTAAATCTGCAGGAAGCAGAACGTCGTTAACTTGTGTAAACTTGTCTGAGAGCTGTTCCCAGGGCTGAAGTGAGTGTAAAAGAGATCACAGAATCCCAGACTGGTTTGGGCTGGAAGGGACCTCAGAGCTCATCCAGTGCTTCCCCTGCCATGGCAGGGACACCTTCCACTGTCCCAGGTTGTTCCCAGCCCCATCCAGCCTGGCCTTGGACACTTCCAGGGATCCAGGGGCAGCCACAGCTGCTCTGGGCACCTGTGCCAGGGCCTTCCCACCCTCACAGGCAACAATTCCTTCCCAAAATCCCATCCATTCCTGCCCTCTGGCAGTGGGAAGCCATTCCCTGTGTTTTGTCCCTCCATCCCTTGTCCCCAGTCCCTCTCCAGCTCTCCTGGAGCCCCTTTAGGCCCTGGCAGGGGCTCTGAGCTCTCCCTGGAGCCTTCTCCCCTCCAGGTGAGCACCCCCAGTCTGGCTCCACAGGAGATATTAAACCTTTACAACTCAGCTGGAGGAAGCTCACCCATGTTTGGCCAAGTAGAAGTTAACCAGGATGTTGGAAGGAATGATCACAAAGCAATTTCTCTCCTTGTGTTCACTACAGAGAACGAAGAAGTTGGCAGAGGAACTGAGGGTCGGATTTGCCTTTGCTGCTCTGTGGTGCTGAGCACAGGGAGACCTTTCCAGGGAAAAGCAGCAGCTCACTTATGGGTCATGAATAAATGGGTCAGACAAACAAGTTCATTAGTGATTTGCTGCAGGACTCAGCCTCCTGTAAATATTTTCTAAGCTGTGCCTGCCCCACGGCCTCGCCACTGAGTCGATTCCGCCCGGGAATCGGAAAATCGATGGGAGCACAATGAAATTCCAACAGCTGCACCCAAAGGGGGGCACAGCCCCTCAGCTCTGCTGGGCTGCTGGGGGGATCCCACTCAGCCCTTCTTCCTCCTTCCCTTGCTTCTGTAGCACCCAGGAGAAAGGAGCCCTTTGACTCCAAATAAAACATCTCAAAAGCCTGAGCTGACTGACAGCGAAATGTCTGGTGGTGGTTCAAGTGCTGTCACAGACAGAACATGATTGCAGTGGCAGTGACACACAGAGCTCTCAGAAAAACTCCACATTCTGCTTCAGACTCAGCACAGATCTGGCCTGACAGTTGTTTGAAGAGATAACAACTATGGGTTTTTTTCTGGGATGCACAGGCTTGCAGGCAGTACATTCTTTATTTATATCTAATATATATTTTTATTAATGGCTTTAAGCTGAAAGAGAGTAGGTTTAGATGAGATGTTAGGGTGAAATTCTTCTCTCTGAGGGTGGGGAGGCCCTGGCACAGGGTGCCCAGAGAAGCTGGGGCTGCCTCTGGATCCCTGGAAGTGCCCGAGGCCAGGTAGGACAGGGCTTGGAGCACCCTGGGATAGTGGAAGGTGTCCCTGCCCATGGCAAGAGTGGAATGGGATGGGATTTGAGGCTCTTTTCAACCTCAACTATTCTATAATTCTATGGTTTATAATTTAATGCTCAGCTATTCATTGGCAGAGAGGATCAAATGAAGGCATATACATTATTTAAAATATTAGAGGAACTATGGATTAGAGGAACAATGGACAATCAGCACTCGGATGTTTATTCCATGCTCTCCTGTGAGAGGGTAAGAAATTCTAAGAAATTCTGCTTAGTAGCTGCAAAGTTTTTTCCTAGGATTGAGCTTTTTGCACTTGGCTGAGCCAGACTTGGGTTGGAGTCTGAATTCTCCTTCAAAACCGTTGTTTGTCAGAGTTTGCTGATGGTGGATTTTGTTTGAGGTCTCTCTCCTTGGACAGAAGCTGGTCTGGTGGAATTTCAGGAGGAGAACACCTGCTCTGAGGTACCTTTCACATCCATCTCCTTGACAGAAGCATTTGAAGAGCCAGTAAATCCCTCCCTCCCTGGAGCTGGGGTTGGGTATTTTCGCCTGCTCCTGTGCTGCCAGCAGCATAATCTTTCAAACCCCCACAGTCTGACAGGGGATCCTTTCTGGGGGCTGCCAGTGAAGCTCAGCAGCTCAGGGACTCTCCCCAGGGTCAGCAGGGTTCTGGGGGAGCTCTGCCCGTGCCTCCACAGCAGCACCACCACTCCACATTCCCGGAGCATCCCTGGCTCTGCACGGGCTCAGCGTCGCTCCTCTCCTTGCTGCAGAGGCTCTGGCAGCAGAGAGGAGCAGCAGGGAGCAGTGCCTGCTGAAACGGGCCTGCTGCTTTCCCTCGTGCTCTGCCAGCCCTGTCGGTCTGTCCCAGCCCTGTCTGTCTGTCCAGCCTGCTCTGTCTGTCCAGCCCTCTCTGTCTGTCCAGCCCTGTCTGTCTGTCCAGTCTTCTCTGTCTGTCCCAGCCCTGTCTGTCTGTCCCAGCCCTGTCTGTCTGTCCAGCCTGCTCTGTCTNTCCAGCCCTCTCTGTCTGTCCAGTCCTCTGTCTGTCCAACCCTCTCTGTCTGTCCAGCCCTG
>VZRX01003251.1:50640-70527 GCA_013398075.1 Notiomystis cincta | reverse complement strand
TGCTTCTGTATGCAATTTCAGAGAAATGTTGACAGTGAAATGTGACCATCTGCCAGATTGTGAAGTAGTTGACAACCTCAGCTGTAGCCATTTCCCATTTACTTAGTATTATAAACATATCAAAAGATTTCAGCTATTTCCTGTGCTTCATGGTATGGCCTCCCACACCCGAACTACTTTACATCATCTTGCTAGAATGTCCTATGGGGAATATTCACTATTCAACGAGGAACAGTTTTATTTAAGCACAACTGCATGGGACTTTTTAGGAAGTGTCTCCCTGCTTTCATTTTGCTTTCAGATGTTCTTTAAAGTGCTGTGTTTTGTTTCTTACCCATTTATAGTCTGATTTCCAAAAGTACAGAAACACCTGCTGCTCTTGTTTTAAGTAGCTTTGCTAGCCTAACATCGCTGATAATCGAATAATCAGTTCATCATTGCTTCAATGCTGCCACTTTTCGTAAAAAGCAAGAAAAGTCAAGAAGTTGAGAAACCAGACAGACATGTAAAATGGTTGCAGTATTTGGTAAAATAGATTCTCCCCTATGTTACAAAGTAGTTTAGTGCTTTAATGTTCCAGAATCAGAAAGCATGAGCAATGTGTGTGCTCAAAGTAACACTGTTGAAAGTGCTAAAACACAAATACAGAAAGTAAAATCATCACATTTAAACAGATCTTATTATTTTACTATTTATCATTATTTATTTTATTAAATTATGAGGATAAAAAAGGCAGCCATGTGAAATCTAGTGGGGTATATAAAACCTTAATACATGAGAGAAATCAGATCTACTATAACCAAAATGAAGCATCCATTTATCCAAAATTTCACTCATATATGCCTGGGTAGTGAAACAATATTATAAAAAAATCTGAAAGGAAATTCTGAGAGGTGGAGCAATAAAGTTTTTACCATTTCTGTTAACTGTTATATAATATAATATATGGGTGTTGTTAGCTTTTATTTCCTCACAGACTAATTCAGAAAGAGTAACTAACAATGTTTTGCCAATCTGTATGCCTGATGTGACCTCACATGAAAAAAAAAAAGAGGAAATTTATTTTTAATATTTATTTAATACCACTGTTGAACATACCAGTTTCCTCATTCCTCTTATAATAGCTGTTTGACATATTTTTAGAAAACATTTCACTCTAAAACTGTAACAATAGTTATGGTTTCCATTTTTTCAGAATTTCAGAAAACTCTTCCTTATGCCTGTGTTGTCCATATGGTGAAAACTACAGAAACCACTTTGAAAGTAACCCAAAGGTTAGACAAAAGGGTGGTCAAGGATACAGAACCACTCTCAACATATCATAGGTATTTTACCCCTCCTTTCCTGGACCTGTTTTATCCTGGGATGTAAACAAAAGAAAGATTTTCCATTCTCCTCTGAAGGCTTGAATCCTAATGCTGCACGGGGAAGGCAGAGTTGTATTCCCCCCTGCTCCCAGGAATTGAACAGCAGTATCCATGATTTCTGTTGGAGGGTGCAGTGCACAGCAGGTGAGCAGCCCACAGTATGTCAAGGATTTGAGCTGTTGGTTCTGGAGCACTGCTGATCCACAGTGATTGTGGGCATTGCTGAGCTGCAAAGTACGTGAGTACCCGGCAGCAGCGTTTTGTGTTCCCTGTCTGGCACAGCTGTGTGGGTTGTGACCCAGCCCAAAGTGAATTTACTTCTCTACATTTCCCCATTCTTAACAGCACTATGCTACCAGAAACATTTTTTTGTTAGGCAGAATCCACCAGCACCGTGGTCACAATAACTTCATTTGTTGGTGGGAGGATGGGAGGGGGGAGGAATGGGTGAGAAAGAGAGAGAAGAGACCTGCATGCTTGATGTTGAAGAAAAGCCTGTTTGTGCTCAATACATTGGAGAAATTGTTCCAGAACTGTTCATCCGTGTGAAAAACACAACCCCTATGTGGCTGCCAAATTCAGTAAGGCCTAGTATGATCAGTTATGTAAGTGCCAATGCTAAAACTTCAAATGCCTGGAGGCAGTTTCAACTTCTACACCCCATTTTTTTCTAGGGCTGTAGAACATTTGGGAGAGATGTTGTTTGCTTGTTTGGGTCAAACCCTTCCATTCCTTTCTGCTTGTTCCCAACCTAAAAAAAGAGGTGTGTATATATAGATATATGTGTGTATATATTTGTGTCTGGCACATTCCAGAAAGTCAACACCTAATTCAAGGAGCGGGGATGCGAACACCACATAACGTAAACGGACCTGACAGTACCAGAACAGCTACAGGAAAATCATGTGTTTTCATGCATTTTATGGCACCTGCAGTTAAACATGGTGTGTTTAACATGTTCTCATACTGCACCAGGATTGGCTGATGGCCATTTCTTGACACCATTGTACCCACCTGTTCTCAGTCAACCCTGTGATTGCCTGCCTCTGTCCTTTGGGCCAGGAAGAGTTCAGGTAAAAAAAAAATACATACATTTATATTCAGCATATACTTATAAAGAAATACGTATGTATGAATGAGTCAAGAGGCTTCTGTGCCCTCACTCAATCCAGCAGGATGGCCACACAGGGCACCAGGGCAGATTGGGGTTTTCCTCAGTGCTACAAGGCACAGGCAAGGCTATTTGCAAAAGTGGAAAACCAGAGCAAAATGCCATCTTCAGAAGAACATGCAGGAAGGGGCAATAAGGAAAATATGTAAAGTGATCCAAATAAAAGACCAGGTGGACCAGAAAAGATGGCCAATAAGTCCATGGACCACAAACTGGATTTCAAGATCAGTGTCACACAGAAAGGATGGTGATGGTGGAAAGCTCTCTTTCCCTATAGGTGTGACAGATTTTTCAGCTACCTGTAACACCATTAAGAGATGGGCACTGGTTCTTCATGTAAGGACATGTTTCTTCATATCCTTATTTTGATGGGGCAAATTGACTGGAGGGCTGAGCCTGCAGTCCGAAGCCCCCAGCTTTGGACAGAGACTGCAGTCCCATACTCTCAGGGAACATCAGTGGGATGTTGTTGATAAACGGGTAGCCAAGCCAGTCTGGGGGGGCTGCAGAAATAGACAGTAAGAAAGGGTTTATCATGCACAAACCATGATTATTTTGAAGCGTAAAGCAGCAGCAAGAAGTTAGGTGGTGACAAAAGGGAGCCATGGCATTGGACAGTTCAGAACCTCAGAGCTGGATACCATGTAGAACAATACAGAGTTGTTACTTAGGTCCAAAATTTGTACTTGAAGCTTATGAAACATTTGTTCATTATTGAACCTACTGGTTATCCTCAACTCCATCTTGAAGCTCTCAGCATTAGTAACTCTTTGTATTCTCCCACTATTTATCTGCATAATGAATGCAACAGAGCATTTTAGTTTGGGTGAGTACTCTCTTGGAAAGTGATCAAAGCTTTGATCAAACTTTCTTTCTGGCTGTCATTATTGTGGAAAACATATAGCAGGGTTTACAGAATCCTGCAACCTATCCCCTGATCCAAAATGATGGACTAAAAACCTGAAATATTTAATCGATCTAAGCAACAGTGACAATAATCTTTGTTTTGCTGCAAATATTGCAGGAAATTCATTCTTCCAAGTGTGGAGGAAAAATTTATGGCTACATTTTACTAGCACATAATGCCAAAGGCTGTGATGGCTACTTCATTTTTATTCAGCTTCTAAATGAAAAAATGCATGTGCAATTAATCACCCAAGGTGGTAAACTTGTATGCACAAAAGTGCCCAGCATGAGTATAAATTTCATATACTCTAAATCTTTTACATGTAAAGCTAAGTAGCCTTCCCTGGACTATGAAGAAAACTATTATTTCCCCCATTTTTTCCCAACACTGCTGAAAATCAAACTTACATGGGCCATCTTACACCACTGAATTATTATAGAGGAAACAGCGTGATTTTTCAAAGAAAAAAAAGACTCCAGCAGTTCTTGGCATGGCACTATTCTAATCAATAAGGTTTTGACTTGCAAAATGAACAGCTATTGTTGCAAACAAGATGTAAAAATGTTTGGAGATGCCTGTAGATCATGCAAGAATAAGAATATAGTGATGACCCATTGCAAATTCTGAGAAAAAGGACAGTGAAAAGGTGAAAGTTTATATCTGTACCAAACTCCAACATTACACTGACCTCTATTTGCAAGTCTGTGTACCAGTTTATGTTCTTTAAAAATAGCACAGTTACACTCCTCCCTCCAGATGATTATAATCAGAGGAAAAAAAGAGGCATTCAACCCTTTTCATTGGCCACTTATGTATGTGGCAAAAAAAAAAGTTAAATCTGTCATGTTATTATATATTGACATCTGTCAATACGGGGAATGTAAAGCAGAATCTTACTTTTTTAGCTGCCCATCCAGTCCTGCAGTGCCTATGACTTTTTAATTTAATGGATGTTTATCCACATCTGTATTGAATGTTACCATGAAAGTAACTGGAATGCTCTGTCAGGGGACAGCTTTGGATATGTGTATTACACAACATAACGAAAGATGGACTACCTGAAAACGGCAGTCAGATCCAAATCTGTTCATCAGAGGGTCACTCCGAAAAAAGTCAGACACAGAAAACTTTCAGGCAAACTGTTCACACTGCTGGGCCCCAGAAAAGTGATTTTTGGTGGCAGGAAAACATTCTGGGTTTTATTACAAACCAGACACTGAGAGAAAAATGCATCAGTAGGATTTTGGTAGCCTCTACTCCTTCACCAAGAAACAAAAATCACTATTCTCCAGGACGCTCTGGAGTGTTTTTATTTGACACCTTGACAGTCTACTGTCAGAAGTTCAAAGTAAAGGTGTACTCCCCTCACGGGCTCTTTCTCCCTGTGTTTCCCATCAAGGTAAAAGGCAAGCTACTGTTTCCCTTATGCCATGCCCTCTGCATCCACAGCAATGAAGAAGGAGCCCTTATGGGTACCTGGTATTCCTTGGAGCTCAAGAAGACTCTGAAGAAGGGCTGTGAAATTTTGGGGGTTTGACATTTTCAAGAGTGGGTAGAAGTCTTTCCAGAGATTATTTAAAACTACACCTCCAACAGAAGCAGGAAGCTTCAGGCTACCCAGTCTAGTGAACAGATGATAACAAAAAGGCTTTAATATGTTGCAGATTAAAGGCAGAGAGAAGATGTTGTTTTGTGTCCTGAACATATTAAGAAAAATTCTACCAAATGCCAAATTTCAAAACCATTTTAAAATTCCCCACAGAAGAAATTGAGACAGAGATCCAACTAAACCTACACTACCATTGTAAGAAAATCAGATGACTTGTAGGGTTATCTCCTCTCTGGGTTGCCACGTGTCCTCCTGTGAATTTTACCAGTAAGGACGTGGACACTGCCAAAGGATGTGTGACCCTGAAGTTTAGCATTAACATTTTCTCAGTGTGCTTCATCATGCCATAGCCAGACCTCCAACTTCACAATGTCTTATATGCCCTGCAATACTGCTGCCTTTACCATGGCACACATTCTGTGACATTTCAGAGTCACCCAGGGCACTGGATGCAACTGCTCAGAGGAGATTTATGTGTCTCTAGATGAGGACATTATGAAATTTGTGTCATCAGGCTCCAAATCCAATGGCTACCTGCAGGCTGGAGACAAGTCTTCTTTAAAGGTTAATGATACCACTCTAACTGTAACAAATAGAGAAAATATAAATTTGGGGCACTGAGGGGGTCTCATGATGGACTGTATAAATCCAGCCAGTGGTGACCTTTAGAAGTGTCTGATAGTGCAGTGCTATATCACCAGAAATGAGGAGAAGTGAGCAACAGAAACCAGAACCCTTCAGAAGATGCAGAAGGTAGTCCATGACAAAGAGTACTTACCAATATTTTAAAAGCCTTCCCTTCTGTTTTTGACCACAAACATATGCTTGAATAATCCCTTTTCTCTTATTCTGGCATGGCCTAACCTCTCTGTGAAAATCTATTTTGTAAAATGTCTTTTGGAGAACACAAATCACTGCCTCTCTGTAATGCCTGAGAATAATGTGTGGTCTGACTGTTGTTGGCCAGAACTACTCTGTAAATATTCTTTATCGAATTTGTCCAGCTCTCACATGAAAGTCTCAGGGACAAACATTTATTTCCCTCTAATAAAATAACAAGGTTTTGTTCAATGATGAACTCTGCCTGTGAGAGCAGAAACTGAGGAAGCTTTTGCTAAGTATGCACATCACAGGAATATCAGTGTCAGAAGGGGCTTTTTTACCAGGGTAAAAGTCACTCTGAACAAAATATATGGTGTTATTTGAGAATCCCAGAGACCATCTCCAGGCTGCATCCCTAGGCAGATTTATCCTACAAAGCCCTGATCTCTTGAGAAGTGTTTGAAGAGGTTACATAGTTACCACATGAGTATCTTTTTGCCACTTCAAATGCTTCTAGCCCAGGAGCTTTCAGACTAAGAAATGGTATTTTCCAGCCAGAGCAGCTATCTCTTTGCACACTGAAAATAAAAAAAGCTTGGCATTCCGCACTAAATAGAGAGAACCTGGACTGACATCTCGTGTTGCTATCAGTGCACACTTAGAAATAGGATGTCACAGTGTCTGCCCCTCCTTGACCTCTTGATCCGTCCTTCTGGCAGCGGAAAGCAATATTCTGCACTACTTGTGATGACCTGAGAGAGGCCAGTTCTGAAACTGGACAGAATACATTGAAGAGGAGCATGGAATTAACACCCCAAGAGATATACACGCACTGAAAAAGGGTTGCAGGTATGCCAAAATCCTGAGCAGCAAAATGGTGCCCTTCAACTCCTCCTCACTGCAAGGCTACTATGGCAGTTGCCAGCAAGTCTGTCTGCAGGGCACTTCTGCCTACTGCTGCTGATGTTGGTGGCAAGATTTCTCTTAATTTCTTAAATGCAGTGGTCCTGCCCAGTCTGAAGGGGAACAGAAGGAGGAGTCAAGCCCATTCTTATCCCAAAACTTGAGTTAAAAACATACTAACATGCTTGCAAAAATTGTGTGTTTCTTCTGCCTGCATGATGCACCACACTTGGCTCTTTCTCTTTGGGGATACAAGTAATGTTCTGATGGTGTCTACTCAATAAAATGCCTCTGTTTGTTATGGATAAATGGGGATCACAATCCAGCAGATTCATGCCATCTTAATTTTTATTTCTGACTAAATCTGATCAGATTTTTTTATCCGATGACAGCAACTTTCATCCTGAGTCTAAAGGTTCTCCACTGGAATTGCCAGTAAGTCTTGATAATTCTCTCAGGCCTTGAAAAGCAGTTAGCAGAAAAAATAAATTGTGAATTGCTGCTAGGTATGTGAAAGTTGGAGGTCTGAAAGTGAGAGGTTAGATGATCTCCCAGGATACATCTTAATACAACATTTGAGCCTATTAATTTTGGAATGAAGCTGGTGGAAGCAGAGGGAAGAAAGATTTAGCTGTTTAAACTAAGTATAAGCACTAGGGAGTCTGTATCACAAAAATTTTAAAACAACAACAACAACAAACTTCCACAAAAACCAAAACCCAGAAACCCCCCCAAAAAAACCCAAACCCCTGAAAAACCCCAAAACAAATCAAATCAAATCAAATCAAATCAAATCAAATCAAATCAAATCAAATCAAAGCAAAGCAAGGCAAAGCAAAACTAAACAAAACAACAAAGTCTGTTTAATAATGTACATGCAGTTAGGATGCTGGTTCTTTGGGTTGATGCCCTTATCCACATCAAATACATTATTAAAAAATTAAATATGTAGTTCAATGCAATCCTTTTTGCAGCACTAGATTTGGAAAAAATCACACATCTGCACGAGACACAACTGCGACAAAGACTTCTATGAGAGTCAGCAAACACTACACACTGGGGGTTAAAGAAAGCATGCCACAGTTTGCTTTTTCCTTATTCAGGCTTTCATCATAGTGGTGGTGGGGGGAGGGGGGAACCCCAAACAAAACCAACCCAAAAACCCAAAACTCTCCTGGAAAGCCAAGTATACTCTAATAGGCCTCCTGCTTCATGGGGATTAATGATCCCCATTCAAAACTGTGATACATTCAGAGTAGCAGGGAAGACTATATCCTTTGTTGGCATGAAAGGGTGGGTCTCCTTTGACTTCAGCAGAGTTTGGCTTATTTATGCAAGCAGAGAATTTGGCCCTGAAATTATTAGTTGCATTATAAGTACCTTCCTCTGCCAGAGCAGGATTAGTCCCTCATTCAATGCATTTTGCAGTCTAACATTAAAAATGAAATGTTAAGGATTCCATATGACAGGGCTTTCCCTATGCCTCTTGGGATGCTAACTCATTAAGAACTTTTTCTGGTTGCTCAGCCTATGCTGATTTCTCTTTATTATCATCTGACTCCAGAACTTGCAGCTCCATGGTACCACCCAAAGCAATTTTCCATTTTTGTGTAATTAACATGTGTCAGGAAAAGGAAGGATCTCTTTTTCATATGCACTAACATGCATATGTGATTGTTCTGCAAAATGTTTAACATCCACTATTACAAGAGTTAAAAGTTAATTTAAGAAATAAGGAAAATGTCACCTTTGATCTTGTTTACGTGCTAGAAGGAATACAAAAATTCTTATTCAGCAGATTGCCAGGAAAAAGTGCATGAAGAAGTACAACATGCCTCTGTCTCTACATGTAGGTGAATGGAGATTGCCAGACACACTAGAAGCACTCTTTAAGGAGGAACCATAAAAAAAGCAGATGAGGAGCCTCCTACTTCTCCTCTGGTGCTGGAAGTACACTCTGTACACTCCTTGACATTGTTGCTAAATGCCAGAGAGTGAGCCCTGCATGTTGAGATGGATTAGATGAGCAGAGGTCATCAGTTCCTTGGCCCACTAAAACTATTTGCTTTAATCCCCCATGATTGTAAAGGTGACTCTGCTTTATGATCTAATTTTGCTATTCTTACATGTTTTAAACAGTAATTTACCATCCAAGAATTACCTAAGAGATCAGTAAGACTACTTATGAAATAAAGCAGTATTGCCAGTAAAGATGGCACACAAAAGAGTCCCTGAGCCCTCCTTTTAAAATTCCTGCTATTAGGCAGCTCAGTAGGAGTTTAGCCAGTATACATACTTTCAGACCTCTCAAGTTGCAGAAGCTGGAAGTCCTGCTCAGCTCCCAACACAATACTTCTGTCATTTTTTTCTATGAAAAATTAGCATCTTATGCTGTTCTTGTAAGTAAATATTTACACCTTTTCAGAGTACTGCAAGTAGTTCCTCCTAATATACCACGAAGCAGGTTAAACTGAGCAGATGTAAAGGCATAAAGCTCTCTATAAATGGGGAAGTCAGAGCATTGTGATTTTGGCTGCAGAGCCTAACCGGACTTGAGAAGCTAAACTGCTGGAGCCCAAGTGTAATTCTGGCGCCAAACATTTGTCTGCACGCTGTTCCTGTGCAGCTCGGCTTTGTCAACATCCCTGTGACTTAGAAGGCACTGCTCCTCCTTTCTTCACACACTGAAGCTGTCCCCTGTTAATGAAGTCATACTGACTGAACAGAGCACACTCCAAGTGAGCGCGGATCGTAGGGCACGGGAGACGCGCAAAGAATGGCCCTGCCCTGCCCGCCCCAACACACAACATTCTGCAGCCCGGGGCTTTTAGCAGGGGGAGCATGCACAGTGGCACATGCTCCAGCTCTCTGTGAGAGGTACTCCCAGCCTTGCCTCCAGTTGGTCACCACCTGCAGTACACTGTTGCAGAATGGAAGAATGTTTATGGGGCACAGAATGCCTTTTCTCTTTAGGTCTAGATGTCACAGAGCAAATTATTTTTGCCTACAGCCCCTCCTAGAAAGGTTTTGTTTGCACATTGCACAGCCCACAATACAGAATCAGGAGAATATTCACTATTTTTAATGCAAGTTACTTAACTGTGATAGGGCATTTTTTTTCTAAATTAGATAAATTGATTCTAGGATTGACCTAGAAGTCCATCCTTGGTTTTGGCCTCTGGGCTTAATTTCATCAGAAAGAAAAACAAAGTCTCTTGAAGTGTATTCTAATATGATTAAGGTACTTACTTCAGTGATATCATTAGTTTAAATTAAAAAGTATTACCCCTCCAGGTTCTCTTCCATGAACAGTTCAGAGAAGGTACAATAATTCAAGAACAATGTCACTTTTCAACTCATTGGAATGATTATCATATGTAAAGAAAGCAAAAAATCAGTAACAGTGGGGGAGTTGAGTTGACATGTTGGAGCAAAGCAATTCCAAAAGGAGGAACAGAAACTTCATAATAATAAATATAAATGTTTGATCTACCAGTGTATTACAAACTGTGTGGTTTTCACCAGCTATACAATCCTGGATTTGAAAACAACTTGTCTTGGATATTATAATCTAAATGACGTTACTAACATGACACCACTGTGTTAGTGAGATAAAAATTCTAAAATACTTATACTGCATGGTTTTAAATTTGCAGTGATTAGCTTAGTTGCTCTTACAAGGCAGTTGCAAGGTCTTGAGGATTTCCAGCCCCTGAAATGATACACTGGTTCACTTCAAAGCTGAATCCAAGACAGTGTCCAGTAGCAGAATATCACAACAAATTTGTGCAAAATAGTCCCTCTATGGTATCATGCTTATCCACTGTTTCTATTACACGAGAAAAAAAACCAAACCAGATTAAAGACATTTCAGTGTTTCAAACTCAATATAAAGCTTACTGTCTCAACAGATATGTCAGATAAAAGATGAATATAAACATATAAGAATATGCTAAAAAAAAGAAGACAAAGAACAAATGCTAGAGTGACCCAAACAAGCAACAATCCCCACCAAACATCTGGACACTACAAACTCTGAGGAAGTTACTGCATCAGAATCCAGATTTTGCAGCTGTCTTATAATGAGCTGAACCAAAATTTTGGATCTGATCATATCTGAGTTTTAAAGATGTTTGGATTTGGGCCTTAGTTTGTAGCTCTGGCTGAATTACAATACATGCATGTTTCTGAGCAACTGAAATGATTGAGCTTTGTAAAAACCAAAACATTCTGAAATATATGTTAAGAAGTGCTTTACCATATCAGGGAACTGGATCACTAATTTTAAAATTTCTTATTTAGAACTTATTTGCATATTCACTTAGGTAAAATTTTAACTGTACGCTCTCTACTAGTCACACAAAATGTACATGCATTATGTGTCCATAAGTTCCACCTTTTATATAACAAAGAAGTATTGGACATTTAAGAGGCAACAAAGTTCCTTTCATCAGTTTTGTTTGCATACAGTATTGCATTGTTTGGTAAGCAGGAAGTACCATCTATTGACCTGCTCAGTTCTTTATAGCATGGTTTCTCACATTTCACTCAGAATTCTTTACATTTTTTAGGTCATTTGTAAATCTTGAAGATCTCTGGTATTCATCAGAATATTTCCTCTTGAAAGATAAGAGGCATTTTTTGTTTGAATAGAAATCTGGGTAAGCAACTCTTCCTTATTTCCTTGTTTGCCACACACACATCAATTCATTTTGCACCGCAGAAAGATAAATTGTTGCCTTCAATGACACTGCTTTTAAAGACATTTTAAGTATTCCATATATATAATGTGGGATGAAAATACTTAGACAAAAAGCACCTGACAGCAGTTTTTCAGAGAATAATTATTGCAAAACAGAGATCTACAAAGTCTGAGCCCCACTATAATAAATGTTGTACCTGTAGATGCACATGGTAAAGAATTGACCTAAATAACTGGCCAAGAAAAGGACCTATAGAAAAGGGTATGTTTTTGCCACAAAACAAAGGCTCAGCATCTGCTTATACTACTATTTCTGTTTCTCTTCTCTCTTTTTGCCTGCCACTCCCAAAAATAACCTGCCCAACTTGATCATTCCCTGTTTCCCTTGCTCTGTAAAGAAAAAGTCATCTGTCAAAATCCAGAGATCTGTGGAATGCTTCTGATATCTGGTATCCCGTGAGGCTGTGTGGATGGACCCTGACTTTTTTCCTTAGGTACAAATACCTCACCTCATCCAAAATCTGTGTTTCAGAACTAGCAGAAATAGAAGTGAAATTACACATTTACCACTCTTCTCCAGGGGACTGAATTACACCTTCCCCAAAGAGATGTTTATTTATAGACAGCTTCACCCAGAAGGTTGAAGGGGTAGTGTGATAATAAAACCACCTTTGAAATACATATTTTTTTACTCAGTGGACAATCTGGGGATGTAGAATTTCCTTTTCATACAGGATATTTTCTTGCCTTTTGTGATTTTTCTGAGACATGTATCAGACTGCACTCCTAATACATGAAGATTAGGTGTAGCTGCCATTCAAAAATAGAAGATTCTTAAAAATAATTAGATTCGAGTTATTGTTGGAAATGCTCTGTTTTCAGCTGTCCATTCGCCTCCCGTTTTTTTTTTTTTTAATACTCTAAAAAGCATTTGGAAATCTTCTAATCTTTTAAGCTTCTATGAGGGCAAGAAACATATTTAAAAGATTTCTCATATATCCAGTCGTTTACAAGTATTAGAGCTTTTTAAATGAAACTGGAGATATTGCAAGAAATTCTTAAAATGAGCTTTCCCTTTTGGCTGCACTGGTCAAGAGGCCTGAAACAATGCCACATAAAAAGCCATGAACACACTTTAATTCTGGTTTCACTGCTCTGTGTCTGCTATCAGTAAATATAGAAAAATCAAGTCTTGATCAGCAATGCAAAACTGGATCCTAAACACACTGCTGCCTTCTTCATCTTTACACATCCTTCATCATCCTTTTGTGAATTATATTTAAAATCAGTGCTAAGGAGCTCTCTATGAACATCAGCTTCTTATGAACATCAGACTGAAATTTGGTCTGAGTCAAGGTGAGTAAATGCAATGGCAGTTCTTAGACTTAAAAAAAGAGCAGTGAACCAGCTATTTAGCTTTCAAAGGTTTTCAGTCAGTCAGTCCAGGAGACTGGATGATATCCACACAGAAGTGGAAATGGAATATCACTTACACTTACTGCACTGAAGCTTTATTTAGATACGTGAAATCCAGATCATCATTAATTATAATCAAAGTAAGAGAACAGACATCTACTTTGGCAGGGATCTCCTCACATGGGCCCACTGAAGGTGTTGGTAAAATAGATAGTTCTCTAGTAACTAGCCATTAAATTGCTCTACAGTTCTACCTAGCTTGCTTCATGTAGTCATGATAGGCATAGAAAGGAGAAGGGCAGTCAGGGAATGAATGTCTCTCATTTCTGCAGCCACTTAATTTTGAAAAGGAATAAATTCTGTTAGAAAAAAAATCACAGGGAACCTTTAATCAAGCAGCAGGAATAAATTCTTCAATTCATGTCAAATAAAAAGCTCACATCTCACAGGCCTGGTAATAAGAGACATTGCTTTGTACAGCTAAACAAAAGGGCTGTTCCAAAGCAATTATAACAATCAAAATGGATCAACAATCTTAGTGGAAATTTTAGATTAGTAACTGAGGATTCAATTATACTCTTAGGTATAGCCCTAGAATCCATGGTTGCAGCAAGTCAGTAAGACAACAATAAGTCTGTTTTAGTCCAGCTGTTGAAATGAAAAAAACACTGTAAAAAGCCTCCGCTATAGGATTTCTATTCTGCATGTCACCACAGAACCCACAACATTTCTCAATAAGCTATAGAAAAGTGAAAGCCAAATGAAAAAATTCATAAATATAAAGAAACATAGGAAGTTAGCAGAAAAGACAGAAGGGCTCACAAATCTCACAGCTTCCTAGATGGACCCCCATTTTGGTGAACCTCCCAGGTAATCCTCAGCAGGAAACCATATTTTACACTACTGAGGAGAAAGAAAAAATTATAATTTTTGTTCCATTTTGAGCTAAAGAAAAATTATTTCTTTACTCCAAACCCTGTACTTGCTTAAATCATGAGGATATTAGTTGTCTCATCAGTCAGACACCAGATAAAAATTATTGTTGGTAATCACATTTGGTCTATATTTACTTGATTTTCAGTGCAGTGCTTCAGAGAAGCATGACAATGTCCAACAGTTGATCTTTTAAGTGTTCACTGAGTGGAGCAAGGGAGGGAGGAAGTGAGAGAGGGAGGAGAAGAGAGTCTTCTTTCCTTGGCAAAGAAATTACCCTCCATAGCAACTAGCAGAAAACTCAAAGCACATATTAATAGAGGAAAGCCAGACTGCAAACAATCAGTAATCCAGGCTCTTTTCAAACTCTATCAGGTCAGAACAGAAACACAGGAAGTATTTTCCTCATTTATGTTGGCTGAAGCATGCAGCATTTTTCTTCACTTATTTGTTCTTGTGCCTAACCAGAAGATGAAATATAATAAGCAGATTAAAGAGGATTTTGATTGGGAGATTATGGGAGTTTATTTTACTTGTGTTTTTAAGTGTGTTTCAAGTACTTCACTGACAGTACTTAATTCTTCCTGTTAAAGCTGCTGGAGATAAAAGAGGTCATCAATTTGGTCACTACAGGATTTCAGCTCTGATACGTCTATTAAACATACTGCAATACTGCATTAGGATTCAGTTTAGGTTATAGGAGTATAAATATACACATATTTGCCTTAAAAAGTGCAAGTGAATTGTGTATAATCCAAATGAACAAATCGGTGCATACTTTGACAATTTCTAAGTTTTTACAGCCACTAAAATAATTTTATTCATCAGACTGATACTCAAAGCAAGGTGAATAAATGCTGTGGTAACTATCCCATACACTGTAGGCTTTTACCAGGTTGGGTAATATTAATGGTATTTGATTAACCAGTGCTACTGAGGGTTGCAGGAGGTACACATTTTGCACAGGTCAAATCAAATCAGATTTGAGAGGAAGATGGGAAGCCCTGTCAGACACTCCTCTCTTGGGTACCTCCTGGAGGAGATCAGTCCAGACAGGCCAAGGGAGAGCATGTAAGCTTGCAGGAGAGCCTCATTTCCCACAGTGATGATGAAGAGAAAGGCTTCTCCAAGAGCACAAGAGACTGCCTGGGAAGGGAGAGGAGCCAAAAGCAGTCTGGCAGCATCTCAGGAGTGCCAGGGCAGCAGCCAGCCAGGGCAAGCTGCAGTGTTGCAGAAAAAGAGAGCAAAGGCAGGCTGCTCTTCAGCTGCCTTGCTTGCAGCAAGCCTGGCTGCCTGGCCAGGCCCAACAGCCCTGCAGAGCCAGTCCCATCTCGCTGCAAGGGAGCTCCCCACCCTGTCCATGCCTTTGCAGGATACCACAGTATCTGTTGGGTACCCCAGGACTTATGCCACCTCCTTCTCTAGGCAGTGCTGTCAGCGCTCTGCCTGGCCTCTTCCTCCCACTCCACCTGCCTCCTGTCTATGTCAGCCAAGGCACAAAAACATGTGCTGCTTACTGCAACAAGGAGGTGAAATGGTGGCATGACAAGCATGCCTATCAACCAGGGCTGTGTAGAGCCCCATGGCCTCTTGAGAAAGTCTCCACTTGCAGCTCAAACCTCTCTGTGCACAACTTCCCTGTATTCTCAGTCAACCTCTTGCAGTCTTGATGTGGGAGGAGACTGTGTAGGGATCATTAGAAAGCATAATTTTATTAGAGTTTATAACTCTGACAGTGATGTGAATTACAGATGGTACCTGCTACAGCACCTCAATGCAAACAGGGATGTGGCAGATAAAGGATTTATCCCAAAATTCAGTGGCTGCTGTCATGGGACAGGAAATTCCCATAAAGGATCACTGCTGGAGAGGGTGGGTAAATTGCCCTGTCCTTCCAGTCCCAGGCAGTGACCAAAAGAAGCAGCAACAGCAGCTGTCTTGCCTTCCTAGAGTCACCAGCTCTGGAAAGCCCTGGCAGCTCTCAGACCCAAGTGTTTCCTTTTCAGATGATGCTTGAGCAGTCTACAGTTGACTTGAGCTCTCCATGGTAAGAGCCTTTCTCCTCTCCCCTGACCTGCAGCACATATAGTAGGGCAGCAGCACATGAGACTGTCCTATTTTCGCTCACTTTCCTCATCTAAGTTCCTTGACAAAACTCTTTGGCATGGGAGGTGCTCCCTCCATCTCACCCCAGGAAAGAGTCAGCAGAGCCTGGCAGCATTTAACCCCAAAGCACTGGCCTATTCCATTCAGAAGGTACCTTGAATCTAGGGACAGGCACAACCCTCCACTTGTGCCTTCTGCTTGTCTTTAAGGGAGCCACCCTGAAACCCAAAACACACTCAGCTTCAAGCTGAAAGCTGTACACAGCTGAAATCTGTCTTTGTGACAGGGAGATTTGCTTACTTTTGCTCTGTATCTTCAGCAGCAAATTCTCAAGGGAATCTGCTCATCTCTGACTGACGTATACTCCAAAGCCTAAAGCCAGAAGTCCCACTGGGAACACTATAATCTTTTGAGTATAGGAGACCTGAAAACCGGTGTAATTTCTCAGTCCAGTGGGTGCAGCTTGGTGATGAAATCTTGGGTTCTTTCTTGACTCATTTGGCTTTGAATTTAATGTGGGAATAAGCACCTTCAGGTGGCCAGTGACCTTGTTGTCCAACTAATTCACAGGAAAGCGTGGGAGAGGGGTTGATGGGGTGCTACCCAAGAGTTCCATTGCTACTGCCCATTACTGGACTCTCTCCAATACACCCATGTCTCTCTTATACTGAGGAACCCAGAACTGGACCCAGAACTTCAGACGTGGCCTCACTAGTGCTGAATAAAGAAGGATTGCTTCCTTCTACCTGCTGGCAACTCCTGCTTAATTCAGCCCAGGATCCTATTTCTTTTCTTTACTGCAATGACACACTGCTGGACTGCTCCTGCCCAGGTGTAAGACTGTGTACTTCTCATTGTTGAAATTTATGAAGTTCCTGGCAGCCGATTTCTCCAACCAGACAAAATGATGGGGGATGGCAGCATGACCCTCTGGTGTATCTATTAGTCTTCCCAGCTTTGTGTACCTTTGAAGAGGACACACTCTGTCCCATGATCCAGCTTATTTATGAAGGTGTTAGACAGGGCTGGGCCAAGTATTGACCCCTCAGGTACTCTGCTAGCTACTGGCCTTCAATTACAATTTATACATGGAGGACTGTAAAGTACTTCAACACAGCCAGCACTACTTCACCTAGGGCCTGGTGGTGGAGAGATCTTGCCTTCTATGGTGGAGTGACTCTACAGGCTAGGGAATAAAAAGATAAAGAACAGCCATGCCAAGAAGGACTTGTGAGTGCTGGTGGATGAAAAACTGGGCATCAACTGGCAATATGCCAAAATGTGGACTATTACTTTTTACTATCTATGCAGTTAAATGTGAATTCTGGTTTTAAGATGCATGGGAAAACTCAAAAATCTTTCAAAGAGATAGACAATAAAGTTTGAATAATTGGACAACACATACCGTGATATAGGCTCTAGCAGAAAATTTGGTGCAGCCTTTAAGACAGGAAAAAATTCTGGGCATTTTTTTCCTCCTCCTTTCTGCTGATGTCTCTCTACCTTCAAACTTTATGACTCAAATTTACCTTTTCACAAACCACTTTTGGATGCATTGAGTTCAAGATATTAATGATGAGGTAAAGAAAAATCCATTAAAAGGTGCTTTCTGAGAACAAGTGAAAAAATGAAAGCAATGCATTGAACCCTTCCAAATGCAAAGAGCATTTCCCTCTTCATCACCAAGATTCTTCTCAGTTTGCCTGAATGCTATACAATCCTTCCTCTGTGCATTAAATGTACTTGCAGGTATCTATCTTGGCCTGGTGCAAATTGCTCAAAGTTTTTGAAGAGCTGAAAGTAAGACAAAGCTTTCCTAATTGTACCCAAAAAAGAAACCACAGATAATTTCTTAATTTGTCATTGTCATCTCTCAGCTTGTCTTCCATATCTCTAGCTAAATGTCCGTATGGGACTTATATGATATATTTCACTCATGCTATCTGAAGGAGCTGTTTTATTTCAAAGGCTACTCAACTATTTTTATAGTACTTACTCCACAAGGAATTAATTCCTTTCTGTAGTTACATAAAAAAAGAAAGGACAATGCAGATTCCTTCGTAAAATGAAAATATGCAGGGAATCCAGAGGTGTGCTAGAAATGCTTGACATTAGGAATGTTTTCTATAATAGAAAATGGAAAGAAAAAATGCCTGTGTGCCAGCTAGGCAGAGATTTTCAATGTGATAACACTTCTTTTGCACTGTGCTGTTTTAGCATGCAGTTACAAGTACCCAGACACAGTAGAAGAACATTCTTCAGGTCTAGATTGGGCTAAAGCATCCATTAAAAACTTTGAAATTACTTATCATTAATATGAACTGCTTTGTTCTTCATGTACTATAGAAACATACATATGTCATCAAAGAAAATGGATGAAGTAACACAAATTTTCAATACAAGGATTGTGGAGGTAAAATGATGTTTGTCTCTGTAATACCAAATAAAACTCTTTACAATATTGAATATGTTAGAAAGGTCTTTATGCTATATTCTCTTTTTGAACTACAGAGGAGTGAATCTTCCACTTTGAAGAACACTAGAAAAGGCCAAATGTAAACGAGGAGGAACTAGTTATAAATTTCTGAAGAGAAACAGTGCTGAATTTCAATTTGTTTTTCTGAGAGCCTTTATATTTAGTTTTTTTTTAATTCTTTCAAACACAACAAAGCTCCCTCAGATAATGAAGGCTGCATAATTACTGATCCAGAGATACGAGAAAATGTGGTTTAAACATTAAGAACATTTCAGTCATTCCCCTAAGCTCTCCACTTGTTTGAAGCACTTGAGTGAATGACAGTATTGTGTCATACTAAATCATACAGAGAAAAAAACAAAAATAGAAAAGCTACATAAAGCTTTACAGAATGTTAAGCAGATAAGGACAAAGGCCAAATGCAAAAGAATTGCTGATGTTATTCTAATATGTAGCCAGAAGAAATTCAAAGTAGTAACTATATATTTGGTGTCCTTTGGAACATGAGTTCTCAAGGTTTACAGTGAATATCCAAGACAGATGTGATGACAGGAAAAAATGAAAGTAAAAAGAATAATCTTGATGACAGAGATTCAGAAATTGGTATTATTTTATCAACATTTTCTCCTTCAAGGCAAGCCTCTTAAGAAGTAGGTATACAACCTCTACAGAAACAAAAGTTACCTCACATAAAACATGAACAAAATAAGTGTAAAATAAGAGGCTGTTGCTTCAACTGTACACTGGAAAACTATAGCGTGAAAAAGACATGGTGCAAGTTGTCCAGTAATTTTGCATATCAAAGCATCTTTAGACACCATCTTATGTAACAGGGTCCTGAGGGAACCAGCTGATCTTGTAATCAAGACATTTGCTATCACAACTGAAAAGTCATGGCAGTCAAGTGAAGCTCCCAGTGACTGGAAAAAACAGAAACATTGCTTCCATGTTTTAAAAGCAGAGAAAAGAAGACAGAGTGAACTACAGACAGGTGGGCCTCACCAGCCTGGCAAGATCATGGAACAGATCCTATCAAAAGATATGCCAAGGCACATAAAAGACAAGGAGGTGCCCTGAGGCAGCCAGAACAGCCCTTTAATAAGGGCACATCCTGCCTGACCAATTTGGTGGCCTTCTATTATGGAATGATGGCAGCTGTCAACAAGGGATGACAGACAGATGTCGTCTGCCTAGACTTTTGTAAGTTCTGCAGGAAGGTCCTGCGTGATATCCTCATCTCCAAACACAAAGTTAATTGATGGACAAGGAATTGGATGGATGGATGGATGGATGGATGGAGGATGGATGGATGGATGGATGGATGGATGGATGGATGGACGGACGGACGGACGGACGGACTGAATATCAGGAAAATGTTCCTTATTTAGAGGCAGATACAGCTATGGGACAGGTTGCCCAGAGAACTTTTAGGTGCCTCATTCCTTGAAATGTTCAAGGCTAGGTTGGATGGGGCT